>CM039585.1:9454067-9561205 GCA_022457205.1 Saccharum spontaneum
CTCACCCGCTAAAGTGAGGTATTGGTCACCGAGTCAACCATTCAGGTAAAGTCGCGAGCTTGCCAGGAACCACATGTACCCGGGGGCCGCCCGACTGCTCTTTGGCCTTATCATCGCGCCCCCGTTTCCTGCCACTACTGCTCCGGTACAGTGCGTTGCGGGCAATCTACTCGGCCCGAATAATCTCCCGGCTTCGCGGTCGAAAGGTACTTTATTCGGCCAGCTAAATGTGAGGCATGCGTTCAACATGACCCGAGGCCCGACATCGGACGGTCCTTAATCGACACAGACGGAAGGCACTACAGTCCAGAACCCTGCAAGCTTCCGCCCGGTCTCATATTCATTTCCACACTTAGCTATTCTCACATGACATTTCCTTCACATAAAACCAGGTAATCCCCTATAGCTCGCGGATGACAGGCAATCACCCGACTTCTACCGGTCTAAGCAAGCTAAGCAAGTATCGACCGAGGACACCAGGGTGACAAGGATCGGGTAAAACAAGGTGGAACAAGGTATAATGCAGCAACGTTTGCAAACAACTCCTAAACTTGATGCATCAGATTAAGTAAAATTAATAAATAATTATTTGCAAACCGGGGAGAAATGCTCCGGGGCTTGCCTCGCTCGAAGGTACTGGGACGATGGTCGGGGCACTCCGGAAGCTCTTCACCGGACTCCTCTTCTGCTTCTGCTGGCTCCGGCTCCTCGGGCTGCTCCTCTGCGTCCTCGGGAACTACTGTCGGAACCACCTCCTGCGATCCTGTATGATGCAGAAGTATGAGTGCAACATGCATAGGTGCAATGCAGAAGTGACATGAGATGATGAAGATGCGGAATGCATGCGATGAAGTGGATATGTTACGCTATCGGATCATGCGGAAAATATGACTCTTCTACAAGGTAGTCTACGTCATCCAAGAACATGTACTCGAAAACTACCACTACTATTCTCTACCATGCAAGAGCACTTGAACACTCAAGATGCTTCAAAGATACACCAAAGTATACCTTACTAATTATCTTTGCATTAAAGAATAAAAGGGAAACCCTAATTAGCCCTACATTTGAACAGCAACACATATTTTAGTAGCTCAGAAAAATCTTAGAAAATTACAGTGGATTACTACTATCAAAACTAGCATGACACAAGATTTTTACTGCATTTGGATAATTAGAACTTACTATACAGAAATAACAAACTAAGGCCTAAAATAGCTATTTAAAATACTTTACATTTTGAAAAGTATCAAACAACAGATTTAGGAATTTTTCTACTATCTACTACCTAAACAAACACTATGGAAAAATTATCACTTGCATGTTTTATTCAAATTTATTTAAATAACAAAAATAATAAACATTAGTGATAGAAAGCATTTGAACTACAACTATACATTTTTCTACAGAACAGACCTGATATAAAATTTTACTTAGCAAATAGAGGGCACACAAAGATTAACAAACTTGGAATCACATTTTTCTGAAGCCTATAGATTTTTCTACACATTTTTCAAGTTATCAGCAATATTCATGATTTAAATAAAGTTCTACAGAAAAGTATCCCAAAAATGACATGCAATAATTTTCCCAAGTAGATCTGATGATAAGGAACCTAGGAAAATTTGTTCCAACCAATTTGGAGTTAAAAGGAGTGCACAACTATTTTCTAAAGCATTTAAATAGAATAAACAAAAATCATTTCTGAAATCCTTTTAAACTTCATGCCCTAAACTGCTAGATACACCCGGCTATCCACCCACCACCCGCGCCAGAGAGACAGACAGGCGGGACCCAGCGGGTCAACTGACCCCACTGGTCAGCCGGCCGGAGGCAGGGGAGACCGGCTGACCGGCCGCCGCTCGACGACGGCGAGCCGTCCGGCGAAGGGAGTGGCACCAACGCGCACAGCACGCGACCCCGCACCGATGGAAGTACAAAACGGACCCCCTAGCCATAGCGGATGAGGTCGCCGGCGGCAATGGCGGTCGCGGTGGCGCTGCGTGAGGTGCGCCGGCCAACTCCGGCCCTAGCGGCCCGATCTGAGCTTGGCGTGAGCAACGAGGTGACGCAGGGAAACGGATGGAAGGGAGAGAAAGGAGTGAACAGGCTCCGGTGGTGCTTGGCCACGGCGGCACGCACTCCGGCGAGGCGTCAGCCATGGCGGAGCTCGCCGATTCGGCGAAAAGGGGTTCTCACCGGGGCTCAAATGACGCGGAAGATGGAGTAGCAGGTGCGGCTGAGCAAAGCGGGGCTCGTGGCTCACTGGAGGCGGCAACGACGCGGTGGCGAGCGAGCTGAGCAGCGGCGACTCTCCCTGCGGCAATGGCGGAGGCGCGAGCTCGGCTCCGAGCGACTGGTGACGCGAGGAGGGGACGCGGGCGGCCAAATAGGCGATCTCAGGGGCGCGTGGCGTCTTCGTGGCGGCAACGGCCTGACCGGTGGGGGCAGCGCCGGCGTACGGCCTCCACTTGGCGCGCTCGGCCAGACGGCGGTCGGCCACGACGGCCTGAACCCGAAACCCTGTAGCTCGATTCAGTTAACCCCTCCGACGACTGACAGCGCGTTTTCATCGATCAAAAACTTTTAAACGGTGATGATCTAGCTCTAGGTCAAGTTAACAAAGTTGGAGATTGAAGTGAGATCTACAACTTTGCTAATTAGAGCTTGAACTGATTCGGTCAGGTTAGGGAGATAACAGGCTCCAAACAAGGGTAAAAGAAACTGAAATGCACAATTTTGACTTAGAAAATTTTTAGTGTTGAGTCAGCATCACAAATCTGACTTGTGGGCCCAAAATGAACATGTTGTGCTCATTTTCATGACTTGGTCACAAAATAACTTTTGTTCCTTAAGTAATTTGCTACAACTTTGTTTTAGGTTGCTTTGACATGCAAGCATCCTAAGTGGTACTTTTTGAACAGTCAAACCAAAAAGTCCTAGGGTCAAAACAAGTCAAACCATGATTGGACTCTTAATTGGGCAACATGATTAACATGAACATTGTTCCAAATGACTTTCTGAGCATAGCTAAGATGTTTAACAGTATAATTAGCTACACCACACATTGGTCATACCAAACACTATTGGTACTGAAATGATGAAAACACTGAAAATGATGCTCTTGCTTCTATTGATATATGCTCATGAATGGATTAATGATGCTCATGAATGAAATGCAAGTGAAATTAGGCAAGACTAACACCAGGGGTGTTACAAAGGGTCTCGTCGTACGCCTGCTAGCCTGACGCCACTTGCCAGGGTCTTGGATGCTATTCTCAGACGTACTCTACTTCCTAGACTTGGCTACAGAGAGGGACTGACACGTATGCAGCTTTAGGTTGTTCACCACCTCCTCTCACAGAGACAGTTTGACATCTGGGATCTTATTCTTAGTGAGATGGAGGACACCATTGCTGAGGGCTTCAAGGGTAATCGTCAGCTGCCCTATGCACATTGGATTTGCTTTATCATTAGATCTTCTATTCAGATGCCACCAGAGATCAGGGCAGAGATATCAGACACTACTACTGCGTTCCCTGATTATGATATCCGTCAGCTTTGGGCCTCGGTTACTAGAGATCAGGCCCCAGTGCCAGGACAGCGTGAGCGCCCAGACGTTCCTGAGACAGCAGCTGAGCAGGATGCCAGAGTTGACGAGCTTGCTGAGGCAGAGCTTGCGGACCTTGAGGCTCAGACTGCTGACATACCTGAGGATGTGACTTCAGACAGCACAGATGAGGACTACCAGCCCATCCCCAGGTACCGGTCTCCTCGGTCTCACGACCACGAGGCCGGTGGCTCTGGCTCAGCCTCCCGCTCAGACCCAACCATGGTGGCTATTCTTGAGAGGTTGACCCAGGCTCAGGAGCAGCAGCAGCAGCAGATTCAGCGACAGGCACAGGACACAGCTGCAGCACTTGCACAGATTCAGGCTCGTCAGGACGAGTTTCAGCGAGAGCAGCTTGAGATCCAGAGGCAGCAAGTTGAGATGCAGCGACAGAGTCAGCAGCAGTACATGGATCTCCTGCGCCACCTTGTCACAGTCGGGGTTCCTCCGCCTGCTTCTGTCATGACTCAGGCTTTGCATTCCAGTGGTCCGTCGAGTCAGGGACAGCCGAGCTTCCAGTTTACATCTCCACAGCAGCAGGTTCCCCAGTCTTTTCAGTTCCCGAGCTTCACTCCTATTCATACGGGGTTTACACCGTCAGACCAGCCTCGCCCGCACCTCCTGACAGGCACACCTATTGGTGATTTCAGTGCTACCTACAGCGAGTTGACTGGTCAGCCGACACTCTCGCACACCACTACGTTTCACACTTTGTCAGGGTTGTCAGCTCCCGAGGCAGCCATTCCTCCAGTGACAGGGACCGGGACTACAGAGACCATCCCTTCTTCAGTTGCCTCGACAGATCCCCCAGCTATTGGCTCTTTACAGGCTCAGGTCACTCAGACAGATCCACTTGTTGCTACTCAGTCAGTGCCTGTTCCTGCTCAGACCTAGACCGCTTCACAGCCATGTGCTTCTTCAGAGGGTCAGCCAGATAGCTCAGACTCCGAGGGTGATTCGCTACACTTCGTGATTACTCCACGCACCTCGGCACCCGACACGTCTCCGTATGTCCCCCCGTCAGATCATTAGATTAGCTTTTGGCGCTTGATGCCAAAGGGGGAGAGAGAGTAGTTTCAGGGGGAGTTTTGATAGAGGGTTTTCATTCTTTGTGTGCTACATTCATGCATATCATGTTTACTTTTCAGCATTGCATTCGTGTGACATTGTCGTCGAGTCATAAACTTTGAGTCTTAATGTGTTATCTCGTCTCAGTTTTAATATATGTCACCGTTTTAGTTATAGCTCTAAGGTTGTGCTTCCGTGCCTTACTCTGTTTTCTTATGAGCTATATCTTTATGTGTACTAACGCTTTTTATCTTATCTTATGAAGTACACTCTTTTGGCTTGGGGCACATAAGCATTTCCTAATCTTTTGTGCTTATTGCTTTTTGCTTATGTGAACCAAGCATGCTCAAAAACCTCAACTCTAATCTTTTGAACCTTAGTGTTGTCATCAATCACCAAAAAGGGGGAGATTGAAAGCATCTAGGCCCCAAGGTTTGGTTTTGGCAATTGATGACAACGCTTTATTACCATGACTAACGTGTGTTTTGCAGAAACGTTGGTAAGTTAGGTCATGGAGGTTATAACTGCTTTGGGCACCATGGTATTCGTGTCTCTTGATGGAAATCGTTTCGGTTTTCAAAAGAGTGACGTCAAGATTAAGGACGGTTAGTTCCGGATGCCGAGGTGTTGAGACACATTCGGAATAGTCGTTAGGATCTTCGTTTTTCTCTTTTGGCCATACTATAAAGGGGGGCATGAACGGGTAGCTTGACCTAGGCGAGTCCTATGTTTAGGTGTGGTGCACACTTGTTAAACTTGGCGCTAGGCAACCCTAGAATAGCTCAAAGTTCAGTTGGAAGCAACTTGGTTGAAGTTGCGACGCGTTTCGGAAAGTTTCGGGCTGTTTCCCACTGACCGGACGCGGTCTCCGGCATGACCGGACGCGTCCGGTCAGTACGTAACCGCGGCTAGGGTTTCGGCCCTAACGACCGGACGCGGTCCTCGCGAGGACCGGACGCGGTGGTCAGAGGCCGACACGTGTCACTTGAGGGTAACACCCGTCGGACGCGACCTGGGTGTGATCGGCGCGTCCGGTCACAGTCCAGTAAGGTCCAGAGAGGACCGGACGCGTCCGGTCATCACCGATCGGACGCGGCCTCGCGTCCGATGCGAGTACAGTAAGCTCCTTTACACAATCGGACGCGTCCGGTCACCCCTGACCGGCGCGTCCGGTCGTTCAGTTGAAAATCGCGTTTTGACCGTTACGAGCGACCGGCGCGTCCGGTCAGTTCGACCGGTGCGTCCGGTCAACCCGTGTCAGAACATAACGGTTCGTTTTCTTTGAGGGGTGTATAAATACATCCCCTCCACCTCTTTTAGAGGTCTCTTGCTCATTCAAACATCTGAGAAAACCCTTTAGAGTGCAAGGGAGTGCAAGAGCTCTAGTGAGGATAGAGATTTGAGAATCAAAGTTTGAGAGTTCCTCACTAGTGATTCGAGAGTAGCAAGTGTGCATCCATCTCCTCATTTGGGCTCGTTGTGGTCTAGTGAGAGTTCTAGCTTGTTACTCTTGGTGATCGCCATCACCTAGACGGCTTGGTGGTGATTGGGAGTTTGGTGATCATCCGGCGGAGCTTGTGGATGACCCAACTCATGTTGTGAGCAGTTTTGGGTGATTCACCGCGACGGAGTGTCGAAGAATCAACCCGTAGAGAGCACTTGATCCTTGCGCGGATCAAGGGGGAGCTACACCCTTGCGCGGGTGCTCCAACGAGGACTAGTGGGGAGTGGCGACTCTCCGATACCTCGGAAAAACATCGCCGTGTTCCTTGCCCTTTACATTCAAGCATTTACATTCTCGTATTTATTTTCATTGCTTGATTTACTTTCCTAGAATTGCTATGCTAGACTAGGATTGGAAACTAGGGTGCAAAACTTTTATCGGTAGACTCTCTAGGAACACAAGTAGGCACTAGGGGTGAATTCCGGCTTGTATGATTTAATTCTTGCAATTATTTTTTAGAAAAGCCCAATTCACCCCCCCTCTTGGGCATCTTGATCCTTTCACCATTCTTACGCCAAAAAGGTTACCACTAACAAGCTAGAAAAGGTCCTCATACTTGACTAAAGCCAGAGCCATATAGCCCTCACAGTTGTACTGTCAATCCCGGATGTTCGTCCACAGATAAGTCCTTATGGAGAGAAACTAAGCACCAAGAAGAATAGCACCATGCTCTAGCCCTCTTCAAACAGTAATTAAAAAGTCATCTTTTAGTGTTGTTGTATATTCCATTAATCATATTACAAGATCATAGCTTATGTTCAGTGCTAGCAAAAGCTACCCAATGCAAAGTCCTATAGGTGACAAGGAAACAAGATATCAATAGCTAAGTTATAATCTCTATGGTTGTTAAGGAGGACACATGTATATGTATGATAATTTCAGTGAATAGGACAACAAGAATGATCCCATGTTATACTTGCCTTGAACTTGCTTTACACCCAAAGCAACTTGCTCAGAGAACCTTCAGCTATCTTCTAGTCATCCCCTCTTGATCTTCAGCGCTCATGAACGGTTTTCATTCTACTCATAGCAAGCACCACGCACAGGCAAACATACAAACAACGATAAAAGCAACTAAGAATAGTACACCACATGAGAGAAAACAGCGTACCAAAAGAGAGCTACCGGCTACGGTCACGAGAACACAAGAAACATCGATAACGGAACTATCGTTAAAAGAAAAAAAAGACTATCGGAATATTTATATTATAAAAGGAACCACTACATACTTGATTTATTTTAGCTAACAATATCATGGAAAAGTAATTAGTTCAGATTAGACAAATCATATTTGGACTCAACACCGAGTTGAAACTAACCAAAGTTTATATATTTTATAAATATTCCCACACAATATTTTATTAAGCAAGTTATGCTTTTATATTTGCAAAAGAAATAATTTTGTGAGAGCATCCTAACACACGTCAAAGTGCTAGCCTAAGCAATTTACAAATTAAAAATATGTTTATGTTAGTAGCTAATTATTTTAACATTTATTTACATATACAAAATTGAAATGTACCTCCATATTGTTTCTAATTGAAAACTGGTTACGTACCCATTAATCGAATTAATATTTAACAATGAACACAAGAAGTGGTGTAGCGGCTATCGGGAGTTTTATGTATTACAATAGAAAAGAAAAAGCTACATGCTTAATTCATTTTAATTAAACAAGACCATGTGAAATAGTAGCTCAGATTAGTCAAATAATATTTTAATTCAAAAGCCAAGCTAAACTAGCTGTATTTTAATTTGTATACGTGCATGTATCATTTAATCAAACTAAACATTAACTTTGTAAAAGAAAAGTGCATGTGAAATTATCTACACAAATTTATCATATATGCAACGTACTTAGACTAAGCAAATTTTAATTATAAGATAGATACAAGTACGTTAATCAATTTAATATTTAACGGTATATAGAAAAACATGTGCCAACTGAACGAAATCACTTATGTTTCAAAGTTGAACTAAGCATCTTATAATTCAAAAGACATTTAGTTTAATATTAATTAGATTAACATTAATTTAGGACAGACTGCCCGTGTTGCGTTTAATTAGAAACTCGATTGCACAAGCATAAATCAAATTAATATCTAACTTATAAATTTCAAAGATGTAAGATATGTTAAACGTTGTTGCTAACACATAACTTCGATCGGCACTATTGCAAAACAACAAGAAGGGATTTAAACCGCGATTGCTTTTAATTGGAAAGTTATTAAATAAATATATTAATTTAATTACTATTTAAATTAATAAATTAATAATCAAGTGACATGATAAACATCATTACTAATACACAGTTTACGTCAACACAAACACGACACGACACGAATGAAATTGCAACCCTTAGTTATTTTCTAATTAATAGCGATTAAATAATTATTAATCAAAAAAAATTAAATCAATAAATTTATAATTGTGAGACATGACCAATGTTGGTACTAACACATAGAGCGTGACCACACGAAACTAACGCAACTAGAACTACTTAAATCAGAGTTAAAACGACGAAACAGCAGACAATTTACGATCGGTGGCAATTTCGTAATTACCTCGTCTTCTACTTCTTTCCGCCTTCATGGTTGCTGAACGTGGCGTCCATGGCCTGTTGTTGTACGTGTATAGGAGGAAGGCCTGGCCAGGGCTCACCGGCCGGCTGTGCGCCGCGGTGGCGCGGTGGTGCACTGGCCCCGCGATGGCAAGGGCAGTGACCTTTCCGGTGCACTGCTCGGCCTACGGGGGCACCAGCCATGGTGACGACTGCCCTGCGCAGCAGAGGCACGGGATGGGGTGGCGCAGGGCCGAGGGAGGGGCACCGAGGTGCGGGGTCCACGGTCGACGCGCGGAGATGGGCTGGGGCACGGGGAAAGGCCGGGTGGCGCCGGAGAAGATGAACCGCGGCTATCCTCGCCGGAAAAGAGGAAGAAAATTAGGGAAACGACGAACGGATGATGGATTCGCGAAAAGAAAGATGTGCCGGTGAAGAGGACAACGAGACGAACCTCGGAGTGGAAGCGGAATTCGCCGGAGATGTCCGAGGTGGCCGGAAAAGCTCGCCGAACCTTCGTCGGAAGTTCGCCGGAACGCAAGCTGTAGATGCAGAACTTCGGCGAGGGGTGGAGCGAGCTACGAGCAGCGGCTCGCGATAAGGGTTGTAGTTCTGAAACCAAGGCGTCGAGGGCTACGCCGGCATATATATAGTCGTAGGGTTTGAAAACTTTTCGAAATATCTTAATTTCGGGATTATTTTAATTCCGTGAATAAAAATAATTTCAGAAAATCTAAAATTACCTTTTTGGTCGTAAAAAATAGCCCAGAGCTTAGAAAAATCACGGGAAAAATCCTGGAGACTCTTGGAAAGATAAGGAACTCAACTAAATAGGTTTGAGCTCATGAAAAGATTGATGAAGAGATTAAGGAAAAGATTAAGCTCACGAAAATTGAAATTTTAAATCCAGAAAATACCAAAAACTTTTCCGATGAGAAGTAAACGTCATCCTATAGTATTTTAAAAATAATAGCACTCACCAACACCAAAGACAAGCATCACAAAAAACCACATTATCAAATTAATATGAAAAAGTTTAAAACCACAATTTTCTATATTTAAATTAGCAGCAACTTAACTTATCTAATAAATTTATTCAAACATTGAAATCATTTATTTTATTTAGTGTTTTTCATGCACAATCCAAAATAGAAAATTTTGGGTGTGACAATTGTCTATACTGATGTTGATTGGGCCGATTGCCTCGACACAAAGGAATCGACGTTCCATTATGATGCCTTTCTTGATGATAATATGGTCTCCTGATCCTCTAAATGACAGCACATCATCCCTCGTTCCAGTGCTGAAGCTAAATATCGTGATGTGGCAAATGTCACCCTTGAAGCAAGCTGCTTGGGACAATTGTTGGATGAGCTTCATTCGATTCTCCCCTTTGTCATGCTACTCTTGTCTACTAATCCGGTCCTAAGCATGTGGAGATTATATTGATTTGCACGTTGTCCGAGAGTGGGCTGCCACATGTTACTGTTTTTTCATGTCCCCACAATAACTATTCCATGAGCGGACATGTTCATCAAAAGGCTGCTGATCGATCGATATCAGTTTTCACAGGGTTGGGATAAATCGGGAACGTTTTTCGTCCTACCATTTTCTACTGTGGGAAGTGTCGTTAGACGTACGAGTAGTGCAGGACACCATCAATATCTAAATCAATCCGTCAATCTATGGTCAATAGATCTGTGCACATGCGGAGATCCTAGAGTCGTCAACTCACACGGCCCCTCTACGGATATAGAAAAGTAAACAAATTTAGTACTAGTACTGAATGAACATAGATACACACGCACATATATAAATACATAGACATACCATTTTAGCTTTATCATAAGTCCAATATTACTATCATTGACTATCAATTTCATATAGTTTGACATCATATGAATTATATATGTTTCAGATTCAACATGAGAAATGTTTTTGTAATTTACATTTTGTTAAGCTATAGAAAACTGCAGGCTGGGTGTATGAGGTCGCAGAGGCCGGAATTTTTTTCATTTTCTTAAAAAAATAGAAACTGCAGGCTTGAAACAGAAATTGTATTGATTTGCACTTTGTCCGCGAGCAGGTTGCCACTGGTCTTTCGGTTTTTTCATGTCCCCGGCCGCAATAACTACTCCAAACTCCATGAGTGGAACATCTTCGATCGTGAAAGAGGCTGCTGACATGATGAGTTTCCACAAAGTTTGGATAAATCGTCAACGTTTTTCCTCCTACCATTTCTCCTGTGGGGAAGTGGTAGACGTACGTACGAGTCCCAGTGGTGCAGGACACCATCATCAATCTCTAAATCAATCCATCAATCTGGTCAATAGATCCGTGCACACATGCGAAGATCCTAGAGTCATCAAGTCACCATGCCGCACCTCCACGGATATTAATAAAAAAGTAAAGGAAGTTAGTCCTTCCTCCGTTCACAAAAGAATGTAATTATCGGATTGTGCCAGTCAAACTAGCTCAAATTTGAATAGGTTTATAGCAAATAGTATTAGCATTTATGTCTTCAAATAAATTTATATGAAAATTTATTCTATAACTAATCTAATGGTACCTATTTAATGTTATTATAAAATTTAGTCAAATTTTAAATGGTTTGACTCTTCGAAAAACGAGAAATTGCATTCTTTTGTGGACCGAGGGAGTACTAGTACTGAACAAAGATACACACGCACATATATTTTCTGTAAATACATATATACATGCCATTTTAGATTTATTCTATATAAGTCCAACATTACTATCTTTAACCATCAATTTCTAAAAATCCATATAGCTTAACATCATACTTAGCCAGCAGTATATATGAATGATGTTTATAGATTCAACATGTATGAGAAAATCCTTTCTTAATACGTGACTAGACATATGCCCGTGCATAATGAAAAAGGATGTGCCGAAAAATGTTTTATAGGAAAAGGGGGAAAGAAGGTCCAGACGCATGCTTGGCTCCAACAGCTAATAGCGCGATTACAGAAGCCATTGCAACGGCTAAGGACAGGGTGGGTGAGCCTATATTCTACCCATACGAAGGAAGGAATTCTACAACCTATATTCTTGGGAGGTCGGATTCGGAATCAGGGAATCACGATCAAAAACTAACAGGAACAATTACACTACGAGAAAGGATATAGTGCGCTCGTGTGAGGTATGCAATCAATTCCATATGACCACTTAAATTGAACTGGTGTAGCGGTACATGAATCATAGTAAAATGTGTTGGTAATTCGGTTGGTTTGTGCAGGGATTCTGCAAGAACCCAAGAGCACCTTCGTCAAGATCAGGGTGCAAAGCAATGATGCGGCTCCATCGAACTGACAACCATTCATGGATAGTGAGTACAATTATTTCAGAACACAACCATCCTCTTTCAGTGACATGTGGGGAGAAGAAGCAGTGGGGGTCTCATGGGTACATAGACCCAATGACGAAGGAATTCATATGGAGATTGAGGAGAAACAATGTTGCACTGGGACGTGTATGCAGCATAATGGGTGTGCTGTCTGCAGATTCTGTAGTGCCAATCAGAAAGCAATCTGTGAAGAACCTTTGTGCAAGGATGGCACAAGAAGATATACAGGACGATATGAAGAAAACAATGGAGCTCCTAGGGAAGATGAAGGAAGGAGACCCAGATTTGGAAGTCAGATTCAAGACAGATAGAGAGGGGAGAATTGAGGCGATGATATGGTGCACCGGTAAAAATCAAAGGGATTTCAGGCACTAATTTGGAGATGTGGTGACTTTTGACACTACATATAGAACAAACTTGTACAACCTGCCATTTGGAATATTTGTTGGAGTAAACAACCACTACCAAACGAGAATCTTCGGTGGTGTGCTGCTAAATCACGAAAGAACTGAAGACTTCGAGTGGACCTTCAGAAACTTCACTGAAATAATGGGCGGAAAACAGCCTAAAACTATACTCAAAGGTCAGTTTTTGGATTCACATATATCGTCAGTTCATTTTATTGATCACTAGATTCTATGCTAGTCGTAGTTGTACTCATTATTTGACATGGCAATAAAAGAATGCCTACATATATACTTCTTGGTGATATATTAATCAATGCATTGTAATTGCTTCAACATATAGAATATGATCTCTAACTAATTGTGGTTATAACACAGATCAATGCCAGGGGATGGCGTCAGCAATAAAGACAACTCTAAAGGGCACGCGGCACAGGTGGTGCAGATGACATGTGCTTAGAAAGGCTAAGCAGAAAATAGGGCCACCGTACTCAAAAAAGAGTGCATTCAAGAAAAAGTTCAACAAGCTTATAACCGATGAGATATCTCCAGGTGCATTTGAGAAGAAATGGCAGGAATTAGTGAAGGAATACAAGCTGGAGCGGAACAATTACAAAGAGTTATGATTTTTCAAAGTTTTAGCCTTGTCACACCACTCCCGATGGCGCGACAGAACAATACTGTCACGCCAGCAGAAGTGGCATGACAGGATTTTCCACATCGGAAACGCCGTCTAACATGGCAGATGTTGTTGCTATGCCGATGCATGTGGTGCGACGACGCTATTTGATCGTGCATGTGGCACTGGCGTGACCAAAAGGGTCAAATCCGTAAAATTTTTAGGAGCGATTATTATTAAAATATTGAATAAAAAAGAATTAAAAATATAAAGATCCATGATACAATGCATGAATAACATCAACGTCATAGAAGCTGAAGCCATTGCGAGCTGTGCGAGAGCCTTTAGCCTATGCCTAGAGCTCACCTCACTTAAAATGTTCTCAGGCCACATGTTGGACGAACATATGTGTAGTACTTTTGGCCTGTGTCCACAAAATTAAAAGAATGCAATGTTAGGTACGCTCTTGGTTAAAATTCCTAAAGTTTGCCCAAACATAGAGGTGAAAATATTAATGTTTATGACACCAAATCAGTACACTATGAAAATACTATATCGCATCGAAAATCTAATGATATTTATTTCATATTATAAATTTTGGTGTTTTTATATATTAGTCAAATACAAGATATTTTAATTTGATACTATACTAGAATTGTATTTTTTTTTTCATGAAACACACGTCATGTCAGGAATTCAACAGGCAGCCACTATCACCACCTATCTCTATCTGGTCCCTAGCTGCAGGCACGCACTCCTTCATGGCTTCATCCGCGATGTGCTGTGAGTGCCCACGTGACGCCATCTGTCCTCGAAATGCACGTGCTTGCTTGTCACCAATCCAAGGAAAAGTCAGCGCAACACAGGAGCGTATATATGAGGCAGTAGCTATCTGTGTAGCTGAAAGCAACAAGAGCATATCGGTACGTAGTAGTGTGTGTGTATATATATAGTATCAACCCGAAAGCAAATATATAGGCGCACACACACAATGCATGCAATGCTATGAACCTCGATCAATGCCAACAGACAAGCAAAGCAAACTAGCTCGTACAGGAGTGCAGGAGCAGGACTGATCAATGATAAATCTGGGATCTGTTCGGTGCAAGTGGTGGAACACCATGAGAGGACTCCACGCAGGTCCCGCGTCAGAGATTCGCTGCTGCTTTTATTATGGACTACCAGTAGTGTGCCGTGCCACGGCGGAAATGCTAAAGTTCTGCAAATGGAGATGGTGGGGTTTCCTATATAGATTTGGATGGAACAGCAGATAAATCTTGCTAGCATCAATTACATACCAAATTTAAATGGTCCAAGAGAGGGAAGGGCAGTGCGCGGGTTGACAAATGGTAAGGCTGTGTTCACTTCGTATGCTAACCCAAAATATTTCCTCTTCCACCTATCACATCGAATCTTTGAACACATGCATGAAGCATTAAATATAGATAAAAAAGATAACTAATTGCATAGTTTGTCTGTAAATGTCGAGACGAATCTTTTAAGCGTAGTTAATCCATGATTAGACAAATTTTACCAAATAACAACGAAAGATGCTACAGTAACTTTTCAACCCCTTTTCGCGAAGTGAACACACCCTAAGCCACTTTACTATTTATAGGAGGGAAAGGCCACACTCACAGCGAGACACTCGAAAAGACGGTGTCCTTATTTGTTTAGTGTCTCCATAGAACAAAACATCTTCTGCTAGCATCAATTATTAGCGTTCATGCGTCCAATGATGATAAGGAACCTGATTCAAATAATACGTATTGAAATAGATAATGCAAACATTATATAAATGTCTGAACTATAAGTAGTTAAGGTGACTATGCGATAAGGTGTACTCCCTCCGTCCCACCATAAATAAGTTCCGAGAAATTTACAGACAAATTAAGGAAGTTGGCAAAAGACGCATGCACCTTCATGGGATATCTCTTGAATTTGACAGTTATCTTTTGCACGCATCCATTATTATCTTCCGTATTAGGAGGCAGTGTTTCATGTTTGTGTAGAATGTTATTTGTTTTGGAACAAATTTAAAACTTAGAAAGTTATTTATTTTAGAGAGTATGTTCCGCTACAAGCTTATCACGGCCGGATTTTAAAAATAACAAGTAGTGATGGTTAATTATCAATGTCGGGTGGCAATACAATCCGGTAGTGGTACCATCACTGCCAGTTTGTAGTACTAACCGGCAGTTATTCATGTCCCAGACCTGAAAATTTGTTTCAACATGCTCAAGTCCGCAGTCTATGTTTGCTCCACTCCCCCCTTTATATTCTTTCTCACTCTCACGGTCGGCCTCCATCCTTGGTCCTCCTCCTCCTACTACCACTACTACAAACAGGGGCATGGGCGGGCGGCCTCCCTAGCCAGCACATGGAAAGTGTTGGTGGAGCTACCGAGCAGGCGATGGATGTGGTGGTGTGGATGAATCGATGATGTGTTTAGTGCCCCTTTGTCTCTAATGTGTTGAAACTCTCTCAATATATAATTTGATTAATCTCTCCCTTTCTCTCTATGATGTGATGAATCAATATATATGTTGTGTTAATCCCTCTATCTCTGTGATAAATCGATCTGGTGATGTGTTCAATCTCCCCCCTCTCTGTGTTGGGCACGGGTGGTAGATTCGGTGGCCCGGCATGGTAGTGGCGGCCCTAGCGGCGTGGGACGCGGGCACAGGTGGGTGCACCGCAAGATATGTGTCATTTATGACGTTTATGCCATGGCATCCGATGAAAAGGTCACTAAATCAAAAGGTGGAAATATTTCAATAAATATCTGTAGGTTTCTCATTAACCTATCACTACAAAATCATTTTTAGAGCACGTCCATTTTAGTGCAAAGACGGATCTATCGAAACCTGTCTCTAAAAATATTTTCTGAGTTGTCTTGCCACTGGAAATCATTTTTAAGAGATGGCTGAAAAGGCCCAGTAGCCTCTAAAATGCCCTCTATTTTTGGAGGCAGGTGGAAAGTCGATCTGTCACTAAAGATGTTATTTCTATTGAAGGTTATGCTTTCCAACTGCCTCTAGAAATGGAGGCATTTGTAGAGGTGGGTAGAAATTCGACCTGTCTTTAGAAAATAGATTATAGAGATGGGTTAGCAATAGCAATTTGGTGTGGCTCTGAAAATAAGTATAGAATAGTAAAATTCATATTTTTGTCAACTCAAGTCAGATGAATAAAAATTTATATTGAAGTCATAGTACTTGAAGAAATCTACAACTTATATTCTTAGAACATTCTTAGAAGAACTTCAGTAACCAAAATTATGTTCTAAGAATTAATTTTTCTTGAATTTTTAATGACCTCGGTTGATGAAACAACCTAAACTAGAGTTGTAGTACTTGAAGAGAATTAAATTAATTCAAATTTCATCATTTGAAATTATTTATAGCTCAGAAAATTTATTTTAACTTTTTAGGTTCTGAAATTTATTTATTTTTATTTTTCAAATGATCTCGGATGGAGAAATGACCTAAACCAGAGTTGCAGTGCTCGAAGAGATCTAAAACGTTTTAATTTACACTTTTTCATTTAAAGTCATCAATGGCCCGAAAATTCTGTTCTAATTTTCCATATTTTGAAATTTGTTTTTTTAATATTTTCATATGATCCTGGATGGATAAATGACATAAAACCATAGTTGTAGTTGAAGATATCTAAAATTTGTCAGTTCAAACTTCTTTCATTTAAATTTATTTAGAGTCTCCAATATTCCTTACATATTCGCTAAAGTAAATAAAAAAAGGATTGTATCAGCTACTCACGAGTGACTTCTCGTGACTCTAAGGTAGTGTTTGGTTGGGCGTCAAGGTGGAGTGGGATGGTACCGTCTCTAATTTGTGGGACGAGAGGACTCCATTTGTGTTTGGTTGAGTAAAGATAGGACATACCCGTTTTCTGTTTAGTTTAGAAACATTAAAAATGGAATGATAAGTGAATAACTGGTGTTGCCCATTTGCTAGTTTTCTATTTATTTTCCTTCTCTTTTTCTCACCTTATCCCTTCCGCCGCAAGCTTCTTCCACGCAACATCCCGCGACTCCTCCGCACAACCGCACAAAAGGGTCAGCTCGCCCGCCGGAGACCTGCAGCAAGGCTGCCCCATGCCTCCTCCACCACAGCCCGGACACGCACCGCCCAATGCTTCCTCCGTGCGGCACCCTAAGCCTCCTCCACCAGTGGGTTTGGGGCTCTTGGGGCGACAGCAAGACCGGCCCCAAGAGCTGGCCCCGCGGGCCGTTGGGCCGCCGCTCGTCTGCTCGGTGCCGTGGCCGGAGCTTGCCCGCGCACCAGTGAGGTCGCAACTCGTCCACCCGGCGGTGAGGTCAGAGCTTGCCCTCGTGGTGGCGGCGCGCACAACTCGCATGTGCGGTGGCGATGGCGAAGCTCTCCCAAGCAGCCACGCCCAGTGCGTCTCCTCTTCTTCCTTACCTATGCCCATCACCCGCCTCCTCTTCTTCGTTGTGAGCTTGTCCCACCTGGGGCGACCCCGTCTGTAAAATTTTTACGGACGGGGTCGCCCCGAATATGTACAGAATATTCAGACCTGGATGTCCCTGCACCCATTGTACTCCTAACCAAGCAGTTCTGGTCCTAGAGCCATCCCATCCCACCCCTACTGGTCCTCGCATCCAAATGCTACTGTAGTGGTAAGGAAGGTGTCTTGAGTTTGGTCTCCGCATGGTCACACGCACATGTAGTTTCCTAGGGAAAGGCTAGCGCCGGAACGTCCAGACGAGGGCTAGCGTTCGGACACCCACGCCGCACACCTACGCTGCTTCACGTGGGGGCTTGCGCCGCTCCATCTCCCGCGCCTGCTCCATGTCCCGCGCCGTCCCGTCTCGCGCCCCCTCCACACCCACGCGCATGGAGGCAGGCCCAACAGCTGCAGCAAGCGGCTCCTGTAGATGGGTCCCACTATAACATGTGCAACGCTAGATCTACTTATGCAACATTTATAGGATACATTTGCAACATACGTCCAAAACAGTTGAAACACTTGCGAAACACCATAAAAAAACTTGAAAAGCACGTGTGTAGCCATTGCAAACATTCAGATGAAACCACTTGCAATATACATATAAAAACATTTAAAACATTTGTATATACATGCAACATCCAGAACTACTTTTGAAACACCCAGATGAAGCACTTACAACATACGTCTAAAACAGATGAAACATTTGGAACCTACACTTAAAACATACACGTATATGCAACATGTGCAACATGTGGATCTACTTTTGCAATATCGATGTGAAACACTTGCAGCACACCTTTGAAACATATGAAACACTTGAAACATGTGCTTGCAACATGCGCTTTCCAACGCAATATCACTTTGCTGCTTGGACCAATGGAAGCTCATCGTTACGAAGCTCAACGCCGGTGCGGAGGTCGGTGACGGCGCATCGAGCTTGCGGGTGCCCCAGCGGAGGCACTACGCTGGGCGAGCACCCACACGAGGCCGCGAAAGCAGCGCTGGGCGAGCACCTACGCGAGGAGCAACTGGCGAGCACGGCGGCCTGCTTAGCGAGCACCCCCTGCAGCACCCCTAGCGAGCAGCCAGCAGCCGACGAACACCCCCTACCTGGCGAGCACCCCCTGCCTGGCGAGCAAGGGAGTTCAGAATGGGGAGGAGAATCACAGGCTCCACGATGGAGAGACGGAGGAGAGAGAGAGGAGATAGAATCGGAAAGGATAAGTCTGGCTGCCTGAGAGGAGTAGATATTTATATAGTGGGAAAATACATGGACAACGTGAAGGCACATAGCGTCTGTTCGTCCAGGCGCAGAACGGACGCCCGTGGTGGAGCATTTCCGATTTTCCTAAGGTTATTTTTCTTCTATTTTTTGACCTTAGCAAATCCTAAAAATAATTTCTGGTTCCAATCAACCCCTAAAAATCGATCTCCAGTGACGGCTAGTTGTTAGCTCACCTCTAAAAATCGATTTGTAAAAATCGTTAGATAGTCGGCTCTAAAAATCGTTGATTTGTGGAGACGTCAGGCCAATTAGCTAGCCGCATGTACAAATTCATTTTAGCCACATCTGAAAGTGCACGAAGGATGAATGCACGCAGATCAAGGGCGAGGTAGCGGAAGCAGGGTTTCTTTTACCGACCGGTCACCCCAAACCGCCGGCCTCCGGTTCCGGTTTACCGGTCCGGTTTATCGGTAATCGGTCGGTAACCGGTCGAATTTGAATTTGAATTCAAACGCGCCTTCGGTTCGGTTTGTCACCAGTTTACCGGGCGGTTTGGAGCGGTAACCGCTCGGTTTGAGTTTGGAATTTTCTTTTTTTTTCAAACTTCTATACGTATAAATAAATACTAAACGAACTCGAATTTGAAAAATTTTTACACCATTGGCTTCTATAAATCATGAACTATTTTTAGGAATTTTTTCAGCATTTTTTGTTTTTTTTTCAAATTTTAAATTTAAATTTGGGGGCCTTAACGGGCCGGGACCGGGATTTTTTTTTCTTTTTTTTTCAAACTTCTATACGTATAAATAAATACTAAACGAACTCGAATTTGAAAAATTTTTACACCATTGGCTTCTATAAATCATGAACTATTTTTAGAAATTTTTTCAGCATTTTTTTTCAAATTTTAAATTTGAATTTGAGGAATACCTAACCGGACCGGACCGGAACCGGTCCGGCCCGGTTAGGCCGGTAACCGCGGTAAACCGCGGTTTACCGAGCGGTTTTTTTAATCCTGAGCGGAAGTGGAGATGTGTATTAACCATGCATGTTGACGCAAGCTGCTGTGGCATGCATATATATCACGACAGGTCTCCCACAGTCCCCGGTCGGTGTCGTGCGCCGGCCCATGGAGGTGCGAAGCTGCACGATGCTGGTACGAAAGAGTGCACGACGACGACGACGGCAGCGGCCCTGCTTGCAATGAGGAACCAACTCAAGACTCGCCGGAGGCCGACACCGCAGGTGCCGCGGCATGTGCTGCCGCTGTCGCCTGTACGCACGACGCTGTTCCTTGCTTGTTCGCTGCCGTTCCCGTTCCCCTCCGATAGATCCGACCAGCCACCATGGGCGGCGTCCCGTTCACCCACCGTCTCGCTCCGCTCAACAGGCCACACAAGGACAGTTGTCGCTTAGCACCTAGCACTGGCAGCAGCGCGCACTGCACGGGTTATTCTTGTTCGTCGCTACAAAATTTAGTGTACCTAAGCTAGACACCGGCGAGAGCTTGGCCTGGCTTAGATACCCCAAATTCTAAATTTTTACACTTTCTCTCCATCACATCAAATTTTAGACACATATATGGAGCATTAAATATAGATAAAAAAATAACTAATTGTATAATTTGGTTGTAAATCACGAGACGAATCTTTTGAGCCTAATTAGTTCATGATTGGACACTAATTGCCAAATACAAACGAAAGTGCTACAGTAGCCAAAATTGAAAAAATTTGCAATCTAAACCAGGCCCTTGTTCAAAAGCTGTGGACTTTATACCACTGATGACAAGGGAAGAACAATCTGTTTCAATGATGATCCTCTCGTCGTACCAATAGAGCTGAGGTTGCTTCCATAGCTATCCGGCAAGTCACTATCTCGGCACACTGGGCATCATATACAACATCTATTGATCTAGCGCCAGCCATGACCACTGAGCCTTCACAATCACGAGAAATAAAACCCCAACTGCGCTCTTCTTCTGATTGGTAAGAAAAACACCATTAATTTTTATTTAGATTATCTATGGCATTGGTGGTATTCACTAAAGCATAGTGTCAGCCGCATTCACTTTGTTTCGGACTTTGGCATCACTACACTAGCAGCAGGACCGATCACTACTGGGGATAAAAACGGATCGGATACGAACGGATATCACCGATATTACATTTGTTTTTATATTTCTGGTTGGATTCGGATTCGAATACGGATAGCGTCAGCTATGCCGGATAGATACGATTTGATGTCACCATAATAAATATGTGATTTAAGTATTCGGATATGGATACGGTATCGGATGTTGAATATTCGGACTCGGATATGGATAGATCTGAACTCCTCTGAACAAATTCGGTCTCGAATACGGCTGGAAAATATCCATCTGAACACCTGCCTGTATTGGTTCGTTTGGTTAGGACCCTGGAAAATTTGCCTGCCGTGAGCTGCCTGTCACAGCTGCCTGGGAGCCAGGCGTAGGAATTCGGTCGCCTGGGCTCCTGTCTGACTTGCCTGGGTAATCAGCCCCACGCCCCCACGTAAGCCACTTTCCCCTTTCTCCAGAAGTCTCTCCTTTTCCCTCAGTTCTCTCTCTCATTTGCTCATCCATGGACAAAGGTAAAAATCACGACCAGATTGATGAGGGCGTAGGAGGAGGGCGCTTGTTTGTGTATCTGATGGCCGGCTGGCTTCTCCGAGCTGGAAGTTGCAGGCAACATTTGCTTCTTTTCCCTTTCAATTGATTTTTCGGATTTTTTTTCCAACTGATTCTACCCATGATTTCTCTCCTTTTACACGATTTGAGGTCCTGACCCTTTGGATTTCATTTTTCTCTGTATATGGATCACCATTCTGGTGGCCGCACCTTCAGATTTTTGGATCGAGATTTCTGTTTACCTTTTGTCCCTGTAGCTTGCTTTCTACAGGCCGCATACAATTTCTTTGCTTTTTTATTGACTTGCAGATAGGAAAAGCCTTCATCTTATTTTCCAAGCTTTTCCCCTTTTTGATCGATCTAATTTTATGTGGTGCAGGTAGTCACTAATCACCATAGTACTTCATAATTTGTATATCTCATACTTACTGGATTTATAAAATATTTGCAACATTTTGTTCCTACTATAACTTTTTTTGCAAGTGTTTCTGCACGGCACCTTTAATCAAAAGGTAAACACAGGCAACTCGTCAACTAAACGCTGCCCCACCCCTTTCATCCTCTCAGGCATAGCTGCAGGACTACAAGCAAACAAGGACATGAAAAACACACTTACCTGACCAGGCAATTTTGTTATCAGTTACAGGCAAGTCTCGGGAAGCTCAAACACCCAGGCAACTCATCCAGGGTTCCATCCAAACGTGGCCCTAATGCCTCGAGGACGACTGCTCACGCGGGTGGGCTGGGTGTCCGCCGCGCTGGGCCACATCCGCCCGCATGCTGTTAGAAGCGACGAGCGGCCCACTTTAATTTGCCTGTCGTCCAATTTGGTCAACAGCTCGGTGGGCCGAAGACCACGGCAATGTGCGACTGTACTGTACTCAGTAAGACTACATAGGAATATACTAGTACATACACGTATATTTAGTTCCTCTCTCTCTCTCTAAAATAGGACTACAAATACATGTATAATAATTCATTTCGGTTTTTCTCAATTTGATTGAGAATGGTGCAAGGATGCCTGGGAGCACGTCCACAATCACACAGAGCATGCATATACATGTCATGTTTCTTAATATATACTGTCGAGACTATTGTCATGTTTATTTTCACCCAGCAAACTGCACACCTAAGTAGAGAGTAGAGACAACGACAAAAAAAAAGGCCCCCGTCCTTGCGTCCGTGGCTCTTGTCATGTCATTCATGCCAACGAAAATGAAAGCCATAATCACCTACAGCTAGCTACAGCTACAGGCTCACTACTCGTCTCACCCACCGTTCTTCGTCTTCCCGAACGAACTCGTGGTTAGGAAAATGTTTTTTTTCCGACTGATAAGCCGGTTGATACTATTTTGCTATGAGAAAAAAATATTGTACCATGGCTGATAAATCGGGCTGATAAGTCTGTGGATATCCTAGACAGTGGTAGAGGGAGGGAGGGGCTGAGGGGGCCTGGCACCCCCAATACAAAACAAAGCAACATTAAACAGTTAGATGCAACATACGTCAGATATAGATGAAACATTTGAAATATACTGTTTTAACATATTATAAAACATATGCAACATCTATTTGCAACATATGTGTCAAACATATACAACGTCCAAATAAAACACTTAGAACATATTTGTGAAACATATGCATGCCAACATATGGCATCATTATGTATATACCTTAGTAGCTAAGAGATCGAGGAGAGGTTACGTGTGTTACTGGTAGCAACATGTACTCCTATATGTTGGCAATGGCAACATCCCAATGCAAAACAAAACACTGCAAAAAGAAGCGGCACCCAACGAAGGCCCGAAACATCCAACATCCAACGGCGGACGCCGACAGCAACTGACTGCTGATTTCAATCAATCGGTCAAACCGTCAAAGTGGGAGCTGCCCCGCCGGCCGCGCTCGCTCGCTCGCGCCGTCAAGCCACTCGATCGCACTCACCACCCCAGCACGCGCGGCGAGCTCCAACCACGTATGTGTATGTACGTGCCACAAGTTTTCCTTTTTCTACTACACTGCAACTTACGTGGCTGTTTGATTTTTTTCAACTATAAACAACGAAATAGATAATGTGCTCTCTAAACTTGTTGGAACCAAACAAATTTAGCTCTTTAATAAGATTCATTCAAAGGCAGTTTTATATTTTCCAAAAATCATAAAAACCTATTATCATAACTAATTTATTTTAAATCAGATCTAGTAGTACAGTATTTTTTTCTCTGGGAAAATGTTATCTTTTCTGTTGGTGGTTTATTTTTAGAGCTATGTGGAACTTATTTACCTCTATTCATAAAAACTTTTTAAATGAAGTTAGAGGACGATGGATTTTTGAATTTTAATTTGAATCTTAGAATTTCCAAATGAATTTGAATGTTGACATGGTCTACACCAATTAAAGTTGTAGTTGGTAAGACGATATAATACTTTATAGTTGACAGGTTTTTTGTATCTAAAGTCATTTAGAGTCTCAAATTTGTTTCAAGTTCTTAGATTTTGTAATTCAAATTTTATAATTTTCAAATGACTTCGGATGTTGACATGGTCAATATACAAAGTTGTAGCGATCAACCCAATCAAGAACTTTCTAGTTTCGAAGTGTTTTAATTAAGATTGTTTAGGAGCCGAAATATTCAATAAAAGATTAAATTCCTATACAAAGAGATAGCATCATATGATCACTCATAAGTGATTTGTAGTATGGTGGTAGGGATATGGTTGCATGCATGCAGCGAGAGATCACGTGTTCAAAACGAAGAAAAGCGTACATATGCACCAGACTACAATGTCAAGCCAGGGGTCCATGTCCCTAAGACTTGAAAACATGTTTCATGTTTTTCAGCCACTTTTTATTTTCCCCCCTAAAAATATCATCAACAGATGTTAGTCTTAACCTGTCCAGCTCTAAGTTACTGTAAGTTAACGCTCATGTGATGATTAAACTTTTGGTGCGACTAACTGTATGTTATAAGAGGAATTAGCGGTCAAAGTGTGATTTTGGAGATCACATCAAGTCAAATTATGTGGATATTTTGGAGGAAGAGAGTACTTTATGTTGATTGCATGCCTGATTAGGTTATAGGGTTCAAACAAAACATTGCCTCACACATCCTCCGTTTAACTAGTCATGTGACCAATATAATGTAGAGCACAAAACAAAATTTGAAGGAAAAAAGCATGATTACAAGTAATGAAGCACTAGAAATGTGAAGAATTAAATGAGATACAAATAACTCCTAACAGAGCACTAATAGGATACATAACATTTTAAAAAATAGCACTAGTTTCATACTTATCTTATTTAAAACCATTAGTTATGAGTGTTAGAGATTAAAACCGGATTTTAATTATTTTTAGAAAATATAAAGCCACCTTTGGAACCAATTAGTGGACTAAATCTTTTTGGTTTCTGCCCAAAAGTTGGAGGACATCCGATACTTAGTTAACAAGTCTAGCTATTTATGAATGACCCTCGGTTACCTTATCTTGTGTTGATCAAGCACATCTTTCATTATCTTCATACTCGCACACTTGATATGATCTTGTTTTGCATCGGATGATCCGACTGGTCTCATTGTCTATACTGATGTTGATTGGGCCGATTGCCTCGACACAAAGGAATCCACGTTCCATTATGATACCTTTCTTGATGATAATATGGTCTCCTTATCCTCTAAATGACAGCACATCATCCCTTGTTCTAGTGCTGAAGCTAAATATCGTGATGTGGCAAATGTCGCCCTTGAAGCAAGCTGCTTGGGACAATTGTTGGATGAGCTTCATTCGATTCTCTCCTTTGTCATGCTACTCTTGTCTACTAATCCGGTCCTAAGCATGTGGAGATTATATTGATTTGCACGTTGTCCGAGAGTGGGCTGCCACATGTTACTCCCTCTGTCCCTGAAAGCTTCAATTCCTAGAATCCGTGCCGGTCAAACTTTTTTAAGTTTGACTAACTTTATAGAAAAGATGAACAACATTTATGACATAAAATAAGCATTTTATGAAAATATATTTTATGATAAATCAAATAATACTAGTTTGGTACCATAAATCTTAGCATTTTTTCATAGAAATTCGGTCAAAGTTTAAAAAGTTTGACTTAAGACAACTCTAGAAATTGAAGCTTTCAGGAACAGAGGGAGTACTGTTTTTTCATGTCCCCACAATAACTACTCCATGAGCGGACATGTTCATCAAAAGGCTGCTGATCGATATCAGTTTTCACAGGGTTGGGATAAATCGGGAACGTTTTTCGTCCTACCATTTCTACTGTGGGAAGTGTCGTTAGACGTACGAGTAGTGCAGGACACCATCAATATCTAAATCAATCCGTCAATCTATGGTCAATAGATCTGTGCACATGCGGAGATCCTAGAGTCATCAACTCACACGGCCCCTCTACGGATATAGAAAAGTAAACAAAATTAGTACTAGTATTGAATGAACATAGATACACACGCACATATATAAATACATAGACATACCATTTTAGCTTTATCATAAGTCCAATATTACTATCATTGACTATCAATTTCATATAGTTTGACATCATATGAATTATATATGTTTCAGATTCAACATGAGAAATGTTTTTGTAATTTACATTTTGTTAAGCTATAGAAAACTGCAGGCTGGGTGTATGAGGTCGCAGAGGCCAGAATTTTTCCATTTTCTTAAAAAAAATAGAAACTGCAGGCTAGAAACAGAAATTGTATTGATTTGCACTTTGTCCGCGAGCAGGTTGCCACTTGTCTTTCGGTATTTTCATGTCCCCGGCCGCAATAACTACTCCAAACTCCATGAGTGGAACATCTTCGATCGTGAAAGAGGCTGCTGACATGATGAGTTTCCACAAAGTTTGGATAAATCGTCAACGTTTTTCCTTCTACCATTTCTACTGTGGGGAAGTGGTAGACGTACGTACGAGTGGTGCAGGACACCATCATCAATCTCTAAATCAATCCGTCAATCTGGTCAATAGATCCGTGCACACATGGGGAGATCCTAGAGTCATCAAGTCACCATGCCGCCCCTCCACGGATATTAATAAAAAAGTAAAGGAAGTTAGTGCTTCCTCCGTCCATAAAAGAATGTAATTATTGGATTGTGCTAGTCAAACTGGCTCAAATTTGAATAGGTTTATAGAAAATAGTATTAGCATTTATGTCTTCAAATAAATTTGTCCTCAAATAAATTTATTATGAAAATTTATTCTATAATTAATCTAATGGTACCTATTTAATGTTATTATAAAATTTAGTCAAATTTCAAACGGTTTGACTCTTCGAAAAGTGAGAAATTGCATTCTTTTGTGGATAAGGGAGTACTAGTACTGAACAAAGATACACACACACATATATATTTACTGTAAATACATATATACATGCCATTTTAGATTTATTCTATATAAGTCCAACATTACTATCTTTAATCATCAATTTCTAAAAATCCATATAACTTAACATCATACTTAGCCAACAGTATATATGAATGATGTTTATAGATTCAACATGTATGAGAAAATCCTTTCTTAATACGTGACTAGACATATGCCCGTGCATATAATTTTTTCGAATTGAACCCCAGTAATCGGACGTGGACGTGTGGGCTCCGAGGACTACGTATCGGGCACAGACACGTAGATCCGGTCTTTGTATCATAACTAGGTAGGACTCGGACATGAGAGCTCCGAGTGAAGTATAATTCGTATCGGACGCGGATAGATACATAGATTTTCATGTTGTTAACCTACTGAAATATAGAAACTCAGAAATATTTGACTTATGGTAAATTAAAGCTAGAATGGCAACGAATTAGAGAAAGAAGCATGAAAAGGTTTTACAATGCAAATGTGTATTTGCGTGCACTGGTGCACGTGTATATATAGTCGTCGCATGCTGTTAGGTCTTGTTGGTATGTAGTCTAGCTTATCAAGAAACACAACCTTGATTAACCAAACTTATGGAACTTAACCACCTGCCTACCTGCCTGCCTTGAGAATCAATCTACTCCAGCTATCATATCTCCCGACACTCGATCTTGAAAGCGAGGATGGTCCGTGACCCTTGTTCGCTAGCTATTTTTCAGTCATGAAATAGTATTTTTCTCTTACAACATTTCAACATAAGCATCAGCATAAGCGAGGATGGTCTACTCCAACTATAATATATGTGCATGCATGTCGACAAGAACGCTCCACGCAAAGGGTGACGACATTGAGACATACAAGCAAGCGCGCTTTGCTCGCCTACGCATCAAAAAACATCTACAAGCCACAGCCGGCCGCCTAACCTAGCTAGCTAGCTAGCTACACTAAAAGAATGTACAGTACTGTATGCTCGATCTAGTGTATGTAGTCGTCACTCTCACGTACGTACGTACAGTATGTAGTAGTGTATAGTCACGTATATGTATAGTGTTGTACACTAGCTAAAAGGTGAAATAAAGCTATGCTGTTAACAATTGACTACTTATTTCGCTAGCTCGCTCGTGTCGTCAGGTAGCATTCCTAGTCCTAGCTAGGATGGGAACAGGAAGCAAGGACGGTCTCATCCTCGTCCATGACCAAACAACAAGGCAACGGGAGGGGGCGGCGAGCGGCTGAACTGAAACGTACGTGGACGCGGCAAAGCCGATCATTCCCGACACGGAGGAGGCTGGCGATGTGGACACGGTCGCTCTCGCTCACCGATCGACCTCCCTTTGGACGACTCGACCTGAGGCCCGGCGGCCAAGTGGACCACTAGTCACCGGCCTCGATATGCTACTACTACTACTTGGCACAGAGCGCAGCGCTTGCTAGCTAGGATATATAGGCGTGTTTTGAATTCAACAGCTAGCTCGTCGGCCATTTTCCTCGTCCTCATTCACAATTTCGCTCGATCATCGATCGATTTGATCGGTGTCAAAGGCAAAGCCATCCACCCGGCCCAGCTAGAGCCACATACACGACTGGTTGAAGCTAGCAACCTAGGACGGGTCAAACACAACTAGCTATAGCTAGGATGATGCCTACCGACGAACAACCAAACAAATTGATGATTTAGTGTTTTCTATGACCAGATAATGATGAATGATCTGATCATGGTATTAGTCAAAAGTACGTCACATGAAACTCAAAACACACATGTAGAAACGGAGTTATAGTTAGCAAACAGGGGGGGGGGGACCATTCAGCTGTTCTTTCTACACGTACAATCATCCAGCCTGTTCGCTTGGCTGAAAATAAGCGGCTGAAAGTACTGTTGGCTGGTTTGTTGTGAGAGAAAAACAATGCTGGCTGGCTGAAAATAAGCGGCTGAAAGTTCAAGCGAACAGGCTATCATTGATGTGTTTGGTCAACATCTCACGTACTACGCATCAATATTTTTTTCCTTCTTCTTTTTCAGCATACTACGCACACACATTTGAATCATGCAAGCAGTGAACATGCATGAGATAGATAGATATATATAAGCTCACACCCACATCATCCCTTTGCACACGCAACGACCGAAATTCGTCTGCAAAGATTCCATGCCAAAAACTAGCTAGCCGCATACTACTACCTTACTTGGGACGGAACGTGATGACCCACACGTTATGATGAAATTTGGTTTAGACTGATACTTATGCTGATTTATTATGAAAGAAAAACACCGTTCGCTGAGCAACAGGCCATAGTGTGCGGTCAGCCGTCCGGTCAGCACCGTCTATCAGTCCATCATCGTGATCGCGAGCCGCTGCTGCTGCTTTGATCGATCAGTCAGTCCATGGCAGACATACCCGCACTAGGACACGGCTAGAGATGGCAGCGGATCGGGTTCGGGTCGGATACCCGCGGGTTTCGGGTCCTGCGGTTTCGGGTTTGGGTATGGTTTTTCACCCACGGTTTTCGGTTTCGGTTTCGGGTTTGGTATCGGGTTCGGTTTCGGGTTTGGTTTTTCACCCGTGGATATCCAATGGATATCCGAAATAAATCATTTGGAATTAAAACTCATGTTTTATAATATGCTAATAATAACTTGTTTACTTAGATTATTAAATCTATTCAAAATTGACTCATGAAAATATTTATTATTTATTGCCTCTTATTTATATATGTGAATATGCGTATATTTATCCGCGGGTTTCGGGTATCCATTCGGGTTTCGGGTATCCGTTCGGGTTTCGGATATCCGCGGGTTTGGTTTTGGTGATGGATTTCCACCCGAATCGGTTTTCGGTTCGGGTTCGGGTTTCGATTTCGGGTTTCGATTTTGGGTGCACGGAAACTCCACCCGATCCGAACCCGACCCGTTGCCATCCTTAGACACGGCCAATATGCTGCTCTGTTTCCATCATACAGCTAGCTAGCCCGGTCGGCCGGCAGCCATGTGTCGTTGCTCTGCAGCTGACAGGTAGTATCTTTCTTTTTGGAGCCTATCGGAGTACTGTAGCGGTGACGCGGAAGGATACATGTACCGGCCGACAACTCCCTGCACCTGTAACCATCCGTGTCCACCGTGTGCTCGTACGTAAGTATACTCCAAAAAAACGTGCATTTCCTTCCTCGTCCAGCCAGACGTGCATTTCCGGCCGGCCGCACGTCACGTGCGCCAAAAAACATCACACGCAACTTTTTTTTTTGAGCATGTCATCACACGCAACTAAAAGTAGGTTACCACCAGCTATGACGATCAGTTAGGAGTGTATGTGGTGCACTGTGTGCTAGCGACAATTAGGAGTGTACTCCGTACGTAAGGAACACTGGATGTTGCCCAGATTCTCAATCTCAGGAAATTATAGCGGATCATGCACAGTATGCCCTCCCTCATCACCTGTGCCAAACTTTTTGGGTCGACGACCGACAGACATACGTACTTATTACACTTTTATTACTATCTCATGCTAGCCTACTCTCCCTGCCCCCCACCACCCCCCCTAAGGATGGCAACGGGTCGGGTTCGGATTGGGTGGAGTCTCCGTGCACCCAAAACCGAAATCCGAAATCGAAACCCGAACCCGAACCGAAAACCGATTCGGGTGGAAATCCATCACCAAAACCAAACCCGCGGATACCCGAAACCCGAACGGATACCCGAAACCCGAATGGATACCCGAAACCCGCGGATAAATATACACATATTCACATTTATAAATAAGAGGCAATAAATAATAAATATTTTCATGAGTCAATTTTGAATAGATTTAATAATCTAAGTAAACAAGTTATTATTAGCATATTATAAACACATGAGTTTTAATTCCAAATGATTTATTTCGGATATCCATTGGATATCCACGGGTGAAAAACCAAACCCGAAACCGAAAACCGTGGGTGAAAAACCATCCCCAAACCCGAAACCGCAGGACCCGAAACCCGCGGGTATCCGACCCGAACCCGATCCGCTGCCATCTCTACCCCAAAAAAAAATACAATTCCAATTCAAGTTTAACCAAATTTACATAAAACTGTACTAGTTATCTATAATGTCCAATAAGTATCACTATATTAACTATGAAATGTATTTTCATAGTAAACCTATTTTAAAAATATATTAATATTATTTTGTATAAATTTGATCAAAATTTTTAAAAAAAACTTTGATTTATCTCAAACCGAACTATTTTTTTCTTGGACGAAGGGAGTCCGTTTGGTTTCCGGCCAAACTTTGCCTCACCATATATCCGGCTGCCACAAAGAATTGGCTGCTGTTTGATTGATGCGTCAGTTAGGGAACCACATTTCTTTTTCTCAATTCAATTATGTGCTAACTTCCTCTATAGGTGTGGCACCCTCTTTCTTCGCCACATGTCTTCAGCGGCGCCACAGCCTAGGTCGTTAGCAACCAAACAACCTCTATGTTACTGAACATCTCTCTTCTGGAATTCTGATTATTTGTACCGCAACTTAGGATTTTCATCCCTAAAAGAATATACTATTTTTATAATATGTATAATGGTTGAAGGTGCTACATTGTGGCCGCTGAGATATTTTATTTTAGTTTGTCAGGAATTTTCTGTTCTTTTAGAGAAAGTGGAAATTTCTAATTATTAGTACACTATTATTGTTGTCGGTAATTTGGCATTGTCGTAGGGCCTTCATTCACCTGGAACTACCTGTACGTACTGTTTATTCGTTCATAGGCGTATTTGCATTTACACGTGCATCAATTTAAAACACAGTACATCGCATAACTGAAAAACATGCACACACCAACTTATCAATCACACTATGTATGCAGCAGGACTGTGTGCCAAATAAATTACTGTTCAGCATAAACATTAGCATAAGCCAAATTTCAGCGAAACGATCAGTGTTTTCCTCTCATAGACTTTCTTATCTCATCTACTACTACACATCTGTCTGCATCTCTGATGTAACATGAAATTAATATGTTGCGTGTATCATTGATTTTCACGGACGAGAGTGTGACGACCTTCCGAATATGAACCACTACAAGTGGCCGACACCCGACAGTGTAATACCTTTGCAATGATTCATTTTCTTTCAGAGCTCTCGTTAGGATCCGAGGCAATCTAATTAACTCAACTTTGACCAAGTTTATGGTAAATAATATTAACATTTATTTCTCTAAATAAATTTATTATTAATATATAATCTATAACTAATCTAATGAAATTGATTTGTTATCATGAATGTTAGTGCTTTTTTATATAAATTTAGTCAAATTTCAAACTGTTTAACTTTTTAAAAAACAAGAATTGCATTCTTTTGTGTGGATGGAGGAAGTACACCACTACACCAAATAATTTTTACGGACTTCTATTTTTTAAGGGTGGTTTACTCACAAACCATCTTTGATTAGACTGAGAAGCACTGTAACTTATGAACTGTCTCTTGAAATCTATTTCTAGGGATGTTTCTATTAAGCAAACAACACCTAAAAATGTATTCATAGGATGACTTAAAAACTGGCCACGGAAATATGATTTTCAAGGCCGGTTGCTAGTATATAAACCGTTTCTAAAAATGGGTGATTTCTAGAGAATGTGGACCTAGTCAACCATCATAAAAAATCGATTAATTCATAACTTTTTTAAGTGAAGCTAGATGAAGATAAATTTTGAATCAAAATTGTAGAGAGCTTGATGGGATCTAAAACTCTGTAGTTAACGAATTTTTTTATTTGTGAACATTTAGGGGGACAGATATATACTATTCTCGTATTTTGAAATGTAAAGTTATAAAAAATTGAACGATCTTGTATGGAGACAAGCCTTATATCAAAGTTGTAGTGCTCAATGAGATCTAGAACTTTGTAGTTGACAAGCTTTACGTTTAAGATTGTTTAGGAGCCAAAAGATTCAATATAAGATTCATAGATGTAAATACAGAAGGATAGCATTTTTTTGTTGTGGGAGGCAACGTGCACACAAGGTAAGAGATTGTGAGTTCAAATCCACGTGAATACACTTATGCCAAAAATATTCAAAAAAATGTATCTTCCTGTGATTTTGCCAAATCACCTCGCATAGGATTTTTCATTTTTTACAATAAATGTTTTTTAATAAAATCATTTCTCGCATTGGGGTGGTTAACTTAACCATCTCTGAAAATCGCCTCTAAAATGTCTCATTCAATCATTTCTACAATCGATGGTATAGTGATGGTTTTAAAAGCCACATCTAAAAATTAATTTTGACCGTCTCTAAAAAGCTTCTCTGCGCTAGTGATACCTAATCACTATTAATTAATTTACTTTTACCATTTCAAATTGTGCATTGCCAGTTATGTACAAGAAAATGGTAAAGATGAATTTAGCAGTAACCATTTGCAATGGCTATAACTTCCATTCCTATCTTCAAGACGCCAAGCGGTGCTTCTTCCACCGATATTGCGTGGACTTGTTAGAGACACAGATTGACGGCGAGGTCCTTGTCATCGGAAAAACAGAATGTCGTGCTTGGACAAGTTCAAATAAGGTAGTGCATGTACTAGCTCACCGACAAGACATTCCTTTTGTGCAAGTCAATGCTTCAGGCATACTTAACTGAACCAGATCCACTAATTACATTTCTAGTCAAAAAGCAAGGAGAACCTAATTGCTTGCATTGCCTGGATGCAAATCATATACATACACTACTTTGACTTGAAGTAGACTAACAACTCCAACATGCATGTGTGCATATGTGGTGACGTTTTTGGAGAAGGGCAGAAGGCAATATATATCATGCATGTATCTAGCTGGCTAATTAGCTTAAGGGAGTGATCATCAGGTGTCGTACCGTGCAAAACTCTAGCTAGTTCTCCATGCGTGTGTGCTGCTCTCATGCGTAAGACGCCATCCTTTAAAGATATCCAAGATTTATCGATATCTGCCTTGGTCTACCCTTTTTCCAACGTACCTTGGACCACACATTCACAGGCACTGTATGACGACGGGAACTCGAGAAGTCATATGCCGCTCGGACTACGTACACTGCTAGAGAAAAGAGCCATTTTGAACTGGCACGATCAGTGTATAATAACCGTCGGCCAACGAAATGATCGGAAAATTAAGGTAGTCCACCACTCAAGCAAAAAATTAAAACCGGTATGATGATGAGAGGGACATGGCGGTAGCACGAGCAATTCCTCAGTGACAAGATGGAGATAGGTGCCTCTTATCTCCTCTGTTTGACCTGCATTGTGAAGAAATCTACATAGAGTGTGTTTGGTTCTCTTCCCAAAATAGCCTGGCTCACATTGAATGCAAGCTCTAGCTGGCCAGGCTCGGATGATGTAAGGGCTTCTCTTTGTTTGGTTGATATTGCTCTGGCCAGGAAGCAATAGGCTTTTAGTTTTTTTTTAAAAAAACCATGTGCAAAATGTAGAGAAGGAAAATAGTATACACAACGGTTTCTTGTTAAGAGCTACCAAATTGCCCTAACATTATGTGCCATTGGGCCCCTAGCGATGAGGCAAGGCTAGGGAAATCACAAAGGTTGTCCCTGTCATTTGGGTGGTTAAGAGAGAGAGAGAGTTGGCATGGTCATGATAGTGATGACAGCACTGTGGTCGTTGATGGTAGTTACCATCCATCATAAACTACCAACATAACTTGAATAAATGAATAAAAAGGATCATCAACATAGACTTAGGGGTTTAACAAACAATTTTCATAAGTTTTGGTGAATTTATGTTTTTAGCAGGGTTTATCCAAAAAACCATCAAGAGTGATCAAATCGTCAAATAAAATTACGCTTATTCGCGACGAAAATTACCCCAGAAGGTTCCAAAAGGATCGAAAAGACTCCACACCGAAGTGGGAGCCAGGTCACTACCAGGTGGGGCCGGCTGGCCCCACCTAGAGGCCGCCTAGCCCCCCAAGGGCCCACCTGTCAGTCAGTTTTGTATGTCGGTTCCCCACCGCCTTCCAGGATGCATTTACGCTATTCCTTAAGTCGGTTTGATCTAAGGGCTCACGTTGGATGCTCCGGCCTATATAACTAGCCCCTGCCCCCTCCATCAGCATCTACCATAAGTCAAGAGTAGACCAGAAATTAGGGTTCCCAGAGAGAAAAGAGGAGAGCTCCAATTCTTCAAGTTTCTAGTATAGGCTAGCTAGTAAGGTTCAAGTAGAGTTTGGGCTATCGCTCAGGATTCCGGATCTGCCATCTGGAGACTAGTATAGCCATTGTATCTCTATATTTATGACTTTGTGCTACTTCAGTATTATGTTGTTATTTATTATGTTCCTAGTTTGCTCTAGTTGTATACTTGATATAGTTATGATTGATGATGAATATATGCATATGTTCGCAAAGCGCTTAATTCGGTACTCGAGTGAATTAAGTGGTCGACATTATGTAAGTATGGTGCTTAGATATTGTTTGCCTGTGGATGCACTCTACACTCTGGTTCATGTGGTAGATCGCGGATGTGACATTCCCGTTGAGTACTTTGTAGTCCACTCCCCGTTTGTAGAACAAGTAGAACCCGGTTGCGAAGGAAGACAAGTTATGTTCTTAATCTTCTTTAGTACTGTTTATTATGCATAAATCCAAAATTAGTTATATTATAGATGAGAGCGTATATACTTGAGTGTACAAAAGACTTAGTATTTAGGAATGACTTAGAAATCTTTTGCTCTTAACAAATCTCCTGCTTAACCATACTACATTTATGAGTCTCTATTTCTATCTGTGAAATGCCAATGTTACTTTACAATTATTATTTACTCCCTCCGGTCCATTTTATCTGGCGCACACGTATATCAAGATTCAAACTTTAAAAACTTTGACCAATAACTAGGCTAATAATTTTTAACTATTATAATACAAACTTTATATAATTAGATTTGTAAGGAATTATACTATCCAATGATTATAAGTTTATAATCATAAATAATATAATATAAAGTAAATGAATGGTCAAAGTGTAATCTAGGAGACCGTGTCATTCTAACTTGCGCCAGATAAAATGGACCGGATGGAGTATTTATCACTTGACTTACCCCTACTAAAGTATAAGAGTGGTTTTTATCATAAGTACACATATTAGTCAATATCTCTATGCTAACTCAACTCCATTGCTCTTTCCTATGGATTAAATATAAATAACGATACCTGGCATACTCCCGGGTGAAATGCTACAATGGTATATTATATGTGAGCTTGCGGATACTTTACTTTTAATATTATTATCTCTGAGTTTACAAGTGTCAACAATAATTACCAATAACATATTTCTGGCATCATGTTAGGGATGACAACTTAGTAAAGAGTGATGCTAAAAAATGTCAACATGGTATTGGTCCCATCCGTTAGTGGGAGAGAGAGAGAGGAGATACTGAGGCACGAGGCTTAGCTAGGCTTGGCCCAAGTTGGCTTGGCACATCAATCTATAGAGGAAAAGACAAGGTTGGGCTAGGGTCGTGTGTTTTTTGTGGGTTTTGGCCGTAGGGTAGTTTACTGCTAGCTATGATTCAGTTTATATTTTTTGTGTATGGATTTGAATTCACTACAAACTCAAATCAACACAGATTAAAGACCCAAATGAAATTTAATAATGACCCAAAACAATCAAGCAGCACATAATCGAATTTTTCACGATGCGCAATACAACTTACTAATTTAAATTTGAGAAGAAGTCAAAGCGTTGACTTAGGTATGCATATGGCCTACACCGCTACACGGTAACTTGATTTCACTCATTCAAAGATATTTGCAAAGCATATAGAACCATTTTCTGGTAGGTTACAATCACAGGCGCCGACCATTCTTGCAGGCTACAGAAAGCAACAGTGTTGGGCTCCGACAGTGACGACCCATTGGCTTCGTTCGGCTGGGCTGATAAGCCGGCTAAAACACACTGTTGGCTGATTTGCTGTGAGAGAAAAATATTGTTCTGGCTGAAAAAACAAGCTGAAAAAGACGGATTATAAGCGGGGTGAACATGCTCATTGTCTGGTCGTGTCAACCCATGTATAGATAGCCATGAGGCGTGTGCAAATTGCAATAAGCAACTCAAGGAGGACGTACCTTAATTAACTATGATGCTGATTACGGACTAAGCTAGCATATACAGTGCTCGTGCCGTGCGACCGATGGATGCGCGCACCGGCAAAAACAACGCGACCAACTTCAATTGGAGGTGCGAATTCCACGTGTGAATTCTATTTTGACGTACGTGTGAGGCGACCAAGCACTTTCATTGTTATTTGGTAATTAATGTCCAATCATGATCTAATTAGACTTAAAAGATTCGTCTCGTGAATTTCGTCTAAACTGTGTAATTAGTTTTATTTTTTATCTATATTTAATACTTCATACATGCGTCAAAGATTTAATGTGACGAAGAATCTTGAAAAATTTTGTAATACAACCCCAAATAAAGGGCGATATTCACACAGTATGTATGCTGGCTTCTTGGAAGCTACGCGCGCGACCAGGTTCGTTTTGGTTGTCTCTGTTGGCGCTCCGACGCCGCACGCTTGGCTGGATGCCAGGAGGCTGCAGCTCAGATGATAGCGCCACCTCACTGGGAGCAGGAGCGCCGGAGAAAGTCTCCACGTGTCCCATCACCTGATGGTCGTGGCTGTCACTCATGGCGTCACTCTGCTAGCTATTAGCTAATTGTATACGATCACCTGGATTAACCAAGATTCTGTGAGCCCGGCCCCAATGGACACACTTGCTTGATACTCCACTATATTGCCTCTGAGAGCGAGCGAGGCGTGTGGTGACTAACGACGCAATAAGTCATTAGTCCTGACCTAACCACCGGGCTATTATAAACACGCGCGTAGTACCTTTGGTTCTACGACGACCAAGTCTTCCGCAACTGCTTTTCCTCAGGCCCCACTATCAGCAGGTGTATTCTGTCCGGCTTAACCTGCATGTTAATGTAACCGTACACGCCTCTTGATCCCTAGTGGAAATGCACAATCGGTAGAAAAGGCACACACACACTGTTTCATTATTTTTTCACCAAACATGCATATATAGAAGTTGTGGCCATGCATGGTATATATGATATGATTGCCATGTTGTAGTCACTTATATCTGACCATGGGACCCACCCTCCTCGCTCGGGACCAACTGTCATATGGTATGGTTATTGGTTAAGGCGGTAGATAACACATGACCTATCGCGCTATAGGGGAGCGTACGACCGCCGGCCATCCCCGCCTGTTCTTCTTCTCCATTGAATCGCATTGGCCCACTCCCTTCCCCAGCCTCCACCACCACCCTGGTCCTGGTCGAGCGGCTCCATCGCGGTCGGCAGCCGCCCACCGTCGTCGCTTGTTTGGCCGCCGCCCCAAGGCCCCCTCCCTTTCTAAGGCTGCTAGCAATGGGGCCGTGGGGTAATAGAGTTTGCAAACTGATTTTAACCGCCTCTAAAAATCTTTTTTGTACTAGTAACAGTCGCGTGCTGCGAGCTCCGTGCGGCGGCCGCGTAATAGAGTTTGCAATTGGTTAATATGGTGCTAATACTACTATTTAATTTGTGCTATACATTCAAATACTATCTATCGATCTTAATTAGGTATTCAGTTATATATACCCATCAGTTAATTTAACCTTACTTTGTAAAAAAAAAATGATGCCAGCTAGCGCTGGTGACGACATGTGCGCCGACACACCGTTTTGGGCAAAGCAAGCAATTGCAAGCAGCCACTGCATGCATGATGCATTGATGCAGGGGATAGGTGTCTACTCCCTCCGTCTCTAAATATTTGTCGCTTTACGTTTCCCGAGAAACAACTTTAATTAAATATACATTAAAAAATATTAATATTTACGGTATATAATTAATATCATTGGAAAGGTCTTTGAATCTAGTTTTTTAATAAATTTATTTGGAGATACAAATGTTGCACGCATTTTATACAAATCAAGTCAAACTTGCGGGCACAAAAACCGGAAACGACTAACAATTGGGGACAGAGGGAGTACTTATCTATCACTCACACAATCTCCCGAGCTTAATTAATGTACTGATTAATAAATTAAGAGTAAAGTCCATTACCGGTCTCTGAACTTGTACCGTTGTATCATCCCGGTCCTTAAACTCGCAAATTGACCGTTTAGGTCCTCAAACTTGTTCATTTGTGTCGTCTCGGTCCCTCAACTTGTTCGGCTGTGTCATCTCGGTCTCTAAACTTGAATATCACCCGTTTAAGTCCTTAAACTTATTCACCTGTGTCATTCTGTTCTCTAAATTTGGTTTTGAGTCTCATCTGGGTCAAAACACGGTGATCTAAAAACTTTATATCAAAAATTAATTCATAACTTTTTCATATGAGCTCGAATGAAGACAAACTTTATATCAAAATTATAGCCCTCGACGCGATCTACAACTTTGTAGTTGAAAAGTTTTTGAATTAAAACTGTTTAGGGTCCCAAAATATTATTTTAAGTTTACAAATTTTGAAATTTGAAATTTAAAATTATCAAACAATCTTAGATACTGACATAGTCTATATGAAAGTTATAGTTCTCAATATAATCTACAACTTTGTAGTTGAAAGGTTTTTAAAATTTTAAATTCCAAAATCTTTAAACTTACAATAATATTTTGGGACCCTAAACAGTTTTAATTTCAAAAACTTTTCAACTACAAAGTTGTAGATCGCGTCGAGGGCTATAATTTTGATATAAAGTTGGTCTTCATTCGAGCTCATATGAAAAAGTTATGAATTAATTTTTGATATAGAGTTTTTAGATTGCCTTATTTTGACCCAGATGAGACTCAAAACCAGTTTAGGGACAGGGGTGACACAACTATACAAGTTTGAGGACCTAAACGGGTGATTTTCAAGTCCAGAGACCGGGATGACACAGCTGAATAAGTTTGAAGACTTAAACGGCCTGTTCTTCTTCTCCATTGAATCGCATTGGCCCACTCCCTTCCCCAGCCTCCACCACCGCCCTGGTCCAGCGGCTCCATCGCGGCCGGCAGCCGCCCACCGTCGCTTGTTTGGCCGCCACCCCAAGGCCCCCTCCCCTTCTAAGGCTGCTAGCAATGGGGCTGTGGGGTAATAGAGTTTGCAAACAGATTTTAACCGCCTCTAAAAATCTTTTCTGTACTAGTAACAGTCGCGTGCTGCGAGCTTCGTGCGGCGGCCGCGTAATAGAGTTTGCAATTGGTTAATATGGTGCTAATACTACTATTTAATTTGTGCTATACATTCAAATACTATCTATCGATCTTAATTAGGTATTCAGTTATATATACCCATCAGTTAATTTAACCTTACTTTGTAAAAAAATGATGCCAGCTAGCGCTGGTGACGACATGTGCTCCGACACACCGTTTTGGGCAAAGCAAGCAATTGCAAGCAGCCACTGCATGCATGATGCATTGATGCAGGGGATAGGTGTCTACTTATCTATCACTCACACAATCTCCCGAGCTTAATTAATGTACTGATTAATAAATTAAGAGTAAAGTCCATCACCGGTCTCTGAACTTTGTACCATTGTATCATCCCGGTCCCTAAACTCGCAAATTAACCGTTTAGATCCTCAAACTTGTTCATTTGTGTCGTCTCGGTCCCTAAACTTGTTCGGCTGTGTCATCTCGGTCCCTAAACTTGAATATCACCCGTTTAAGTCCTTAAACTTATTCAGCTGTGTCATTCTGTTCTCTAAACTTGGTTTTGAGTCTCATGTGGGTCAAAACACGGTGATCTAAAAACTCTATATCAAAAATTAATTCATAACTTTTTCATATGAGCTCGAATGAAGACAAACTTTATATCAAAATTATAGCCCTCGACGTGATCTACAACTTTGTAGTTGAAAAGTTTTTGAATTAAAACTGTTTAGGGTCCCAAAATATTGTTTTAATTTTATAAATTTTGAAATTTGAAATTTAAAATTATCAAATAATCTTAGATACTGACATAGTCTATATGAAAGTTATAGTTCTCAATATAATCTACAACTTTGTAGTTGAAAGGTTTTTTAAATTTTAAATTCTAAAATCTTTAAACTTACAATAATATTTTGGGACCCTAAATAGTTTTAATTCAAAAACTTTTCAACTACAAAGTTGTAGATCGCGTCGAGGGCTATAATTTTGATATAAAGTTGGTCTTCATTCGAGCTCATATGAAAAAGTTATGAATTAATTTTTGATATAGAGTTTTTAGATTGCCCTGTTTTGATCCGGATGAGACTCAAAACCAGTTTAGGGACAGGGGTGACACAACTGGACAAGTTTGAGGACCTAAACGGGTGATTTTCAAGTCCAGAGACCGGGATGACACAGCTGAATAAGTTTGAAGACTTAAACGACAGATTTACGAGTTTAGGGATCGGGATGACACAGTCAAATAAGTTTAGGGACCTATGACAAACTTTACCCATAAATTAACAAAGGTACGGTGATGCATGACTGATGAGTGAGTGCAACGTCAGGATCATCGGAGCTTAGCAGCAGGGGCCTACTACTATATATCTAGTCTACTGGTACGAAATAAAAGGGGTGGTTAATTATATTACTGCGAAAACGGCACGATTCCGCGTTGAAACGGTCGAGGATACGTTACACACAGGAGCGAAGGAGAAAAGCCTCTCGCTCTCTGCGGGCCGGCGGTGTGCGCGGTCGGTGTGTGTGCATGGAAGTGGTGCAACGCCGGACGCGCTGGGCCCGACACGTACCTGGAGTACGTGGACGCCTCCCACTGGAGAGTGGAGGGAACGGGTGGGTGTCGATCTCTGTGTGCTACCACCCAGCCTGGCCAACCCTAGGTACCCACGGTGCACTACATACATATACAAAATGAGACAACAAGCAAGCAAGCCGCATGCAGGTGATGTGCATGCGGGTGTGATCCTGATGATCCTTGGACCAACTAAAGGTACGTACGTGTCCACCTGCTTGCTTTTGATGGGGTCAACACGGCTTCACTCAAGCCTAGCTAAGCTGAAGCCATCAATCGGTCCTGGAACTGCAAGCACCACAACACTTTGGCGAAGGAAGGAATTGAAGCAAAGCCAAGAGGCATGCTCGCTCCAAACTCCTAGTGTGGTGGGCCGGCCGGACCTCAGCTCTCTGCGCCCTAGCTAATGTTGGGCACAAAGGGGACGGACTTTGCACGCAAATCTTAGGCTGCGCTGAACTTTTTGCCGTCCAAAGATTAACTTTCGTGTCCCTCGACACAAATAACTACCCATTTTGTGCTTTATATACGTACTGCATCTCTTGAGTTATGCAAGACCATTCATGCATGTATCATTTGAGTAGATGCTTCCATTCCTAAAAGTAAATTGCATTCTTTGTAAACATGGTGTGTTATATCCTATCCCATAACCACACACATAATATGTTAACTTCATGAATGGCGCCCAAAGTTTCTACATGGTTGGATGAACTTGTGTTGACATGGTTTGCTTCATTGAGGGCCAAGAAATAGATGGACCACCAAACATAAATGAATATCGAATTTCTGAATACCATTACATGAATTAAATAAATGTCATGCATCTGTAAAACATAATAGTTCTTACATTTGGTGGTAACATACAGATCCATTTCTTTTTGTACCTTGAGGATAACGATGTATATGATTTATGTCATTCCAATGATGCTTAGTAGGACAAGATTTATATCTTCTAACTAAGTTAACAATGAATGCAATATGAGGTTACGAATGAGAGCACAGATACTTTAGTGCTCCTAGCAGTTTAAATCGTAAAGGAAGCTTCAATATAAATATCTTATAACAATATCCGTTAGTTGAAAGTTAAGATTCTATCTGTTTCCTGATTAATAGAGGTTACATCCAGCTACGATTATATAAGTTTCTTGATAATCAATAATAGTTGTCACATTACAACAACAATTCAGAACAATCCTTAAGTAGTAACCTCTTGCATTGCCTAGCATCTAGTGATTTCTCTTTTCTCATTTTTTTTGTACAAACACCTAGTTATCAAGCCGAAAATTTTCTCTTTTGTGAGAGAATTCAAATATGCTTGAATGACACTACTTGACCTTGGTAAGGATTTCTATGTTTATATACGTCAATTGACTGGTGTTCTAAACCCTTATTTTCATTCATAATGGCACTAGATTACAAACAAATGCATCATTGAGTATAACCTTATCATGATACTAGATCAGTATGATTTTCTATAGAATTAGTTACCATTGTTTCATCGAGGTTCATGTTTTTTTTTGCTTTAGAAGATTTTTCATGAAGTAATATTTCCTTGACTTGAGCATCTTGATTGCTTACTCATTTCCATTTGAGGATTCTTATATATATATGAACCCAATGATCTACCACATTTTCTGGTACGATTTGATCCATTAGCAATAGATAATTGTCCTTATTTGGCATTAATTCAAGAGCATCAAACAAGTAGAATGTATGATTTGGTTACTCTTTCCAAGCCTATAAAAGCATCTAGCAAATTGTTCACTAAACTTTGTAAAGTAATTCTTCTTTTCACATTATTTTTTCAAGGGTCAAAGTGAGATAATGATTATTCATTTCAACGTATTTCTCTATTTAGCTGTTTATGTTCTCTCCCCATTGTTAGTAGAAATTGATTCATCGAAACAGTAATAAAAAACCTTTATATAAATACATCTCACATTGATGATTTAAGAAATTTGTTATGGATGGCTATTTATACCCTTTGGCTTGGTGAATCTGTGTCTGTGTGCGGAGTGAGACTCGGATAGTTTGATTATAACTAGAACTAAACCGAAGAAACCGAAACCGAATTTGATCGGTTGCCATTTTGGGAAAAAAACTGAGCGGATTCGGATTCTTATGGAACCGAATCTCTACACCTAAAAATACTCTAACGTCATCATCTACTCGAGGATACCAAAATCTCGATCCCTGCTCACGTGTCCTCGTCCGATATGAATCATCCTCTGCTCGAAGCTCAATATGTTCGCGTCCTACCTGGTTCCGATGAAAAGACTGGGTCCAAATATCTACGTCTGATATGAAGTTCTCGGAGCTTATGCGTCTGCATTCGATTACTGAGGTTCACTTCAAATAACAGAGAGACTAGCGCCCGGACGTCTGGACGCGACGTTCATCCAGACGCCCATGCCTGCTGCCCGCCTGTTTTCAACAATGTTACCCTCTGGCGCCTATATATGCAGCTTCGTGCTCCGCTTTGCCTCATGGTCTACGCCTGCTGTCTGCCCATGGATACAACTTCATGCTTCGCTTTGCCTCCTGCTCCATGCCTGTTGCCCGCCCATCGATGCAGCTTCGTGCTCCGTGCCTGCTACCACGCCCATGGATATAACTTTGTGCTCCGTGCCTGCTGTCGTGCCCTCTTCGCTTCCTACGCGCACATGGGGACTGCTGTGCCCAACGGGACTACCTTCGTTTGCGCCCCCTTGCCACGCCTACTCATGAAACACATGCAACATAAAAGCATTTGCTGCAACATACGTCCAAAACAGATGAAACATTTACAACATATGTTGGCAACATATGTGTATGGCACTGCACTATATGCAACATCCAATTAAAACACTTGCAACAGTTGAAACACACACTTGCAACATATGTGTATAACTAGTGCACCATATGCAACATCCATATAAAACACTTGCAACGTATGTTTGAAACAGCTGAAACATTTTAAACATACACTTGCAACATACGTGTATAGTCATTGCAACATATGAAATACTAGATCTACTTTTGTAACATCTAGACGACACATATACAACATATGATGAGGACATGACACCAACGGATACGACTATTGATTATAAGGTGTGCTCGTTCCTACATTTGCATAGTAATTTTAGGTACAATTCACTTGGTTCCACATATACATGTCGTTATTTGAATGTAGATACAAATGTGTCTCAAAGTGCAAGTTCATCAAAGTTGAACTTTTGGTTCGTCGGCAGTCCGATAGTGCTTCATTAGAAAGGTCATAACTCATCCATCCGGAGTGCGATCGAGGTCAATGAGCACTTGATAGAAAGCGATAAGCTTTCAAATAGATCTGGTCCCCACCTCAATATCACATTGGTAAGGCCTCCAAATCATCGATACATTATGCTACTATTTCTATCGGGTGCTACGGCGTCGTTGCGGGCTTGTTATTCACACTTGGGACCGAAGCCTAAGTTGGAACACACCCCAAGAAGATGGAGAACACCTAAGAGATGCCCAAGGACGTCCTCCTCCTTGGCCACCACCTTAGGAGTCAAGTAAGGGCGTCCAAGCCAAGTTGGAGGCCCAATCTGTATCAAGTTCGAGTCCATCTCGGGCTCCAGGACTAGTTTATAGTAAAATAGACGCCCAGAATGCATCCGGACTTTGTTTTTTGATGATCCATATATGGATGGAGAGATAATTTCATAAGCTAACCAATGGCTTTGGTTTGAGGCCCAAATTCCATTGGAGTCAACGGGAATCGTCGAAACAAGATGACGTCCAGAATCTATCAGGGCGCTGCGTCGCCGTCTTTTGGGTTGTTTAGCCCTTGTAACGTGTCGAGACTTCTTAGCGACGTGAGTAGGGGTCCTTGAATGCCCCTTAGGCTTTATAATCAGTAGTTGCCGCCTATGTTAGGGTTTGAGTTTTGCTTTAGATCAATCTGTCTTTGAACAGTCGTCGTTATTGGTTTGTGAGACCCCAACTTCGAGTGCTTAATCATATATCCGCAATTGTCACTTCAATTGAGTTGTATTTTGTCTTGTTCTTGCTTGTGTTTTTCGATTCGCAACAGACATTAGCCTTCGTGGCGATGTCAACCGGATTGTGACACGGTTGATAACCAGAGGAGACGTGCTGCTTAGGTTGCAGGGTTCGGTCTTTGTGATCTGAAGTCGGATCGGTGTGTTGCTCTCCGATCAAATTGTTATTTATCTTGAACCTGACAGAAGATTGGGAATCACGTTCCCATCAACATACATCTGAAACGCATGAAACATATGGTTGCAACATGTGGTCATTTACTTGCTGCCCCCCATTGGACACTCGTTGATGCGAAGGTTGACGCCGGCACGGAGCTCGAGCCATGACGCAGAGGTCGGACCTCGACTGTGCGCAGCGTGAGTCCGGGCACGAGGTGCGGCAGAGCATAGCTTGAGGCGCGACGTGAAAGCAGCACGCAGCGTGAGGCACCAGGCGTGGGTGGGGTGAACGAGGCATGAGGCGTAGGACGTGCGAGGCATGGCGGCATGCTGGTCTGTCCCATCCGGCTGGACGGACGCTCAATACAGAGCATTACCGTTCAAATAATCATGATCTCGGTGCAACATACGTTTATATATTAGTTTACTGTAAAAATCGAGAAATTAAACCTATCGATTTCGGTATACTGATTACCCACCCCTGTAATTCAATTTACACATTTTTACTTTCAAATTAAACAATTGGTTGTTACTAATCTACTCTCTTCGTCCCTATTGGTGTGCGTGTCATAAATTTGACTCGATTTATAGAAAATATGTATAATATTTGTATCTTCAAATAAATTTATTAAAAAAACTAGATTCAAAGATCTTTTCAACGATAGTAATTATGTACCATAAATATTAATATGTTTTAATATATATTTAGTTAAAGTTAATATTTTCACACAGTGGCAGAGGCAGGCAGCGGACGGACGACATGCAAGCATGGGGAAGAAGACCTGTGTGCGGCGAGCGGTGGCGGCACTAGCACTACTTACTGTACAGGCTGACGAGCGGGGACAGCCGCAAGCATCTCAACCGAACCATCCATCTCTCTAGAACACCCGCCCAAGAAGACGACAGCCACGGTCACCGGCTCACCGCTGCAGTGCGCGCGGCGCGTCCCCGTCCCGGCCTCAGCTCCCGCCACGTCGTCGACCTCCTCCCGCGTTTGACTGCACCACCCACTACCCCCGTCCCCCTCCCAGCACCTCCTATAAATCCCGCCCGAATCCGCCACACCGGAAACCCAACCCCAGCTGAGCTCCTCTCCCTCACTCCAAGTCTCGCCATCCACGCATACACATCCACGGCGCGGCGCGCCACAACCCTCTGCTCCACTCGATCAGCTGGCTCCGTCGATCACCGGGCCGGACCACAATCCTCAGCTCCTGACTGATTAGTTCCCGCTGCAATGGCGTCCTCCATTTCTGCTCCAGCTCCACCGGCGGCTCCGGCCACCGCGCCGGCGACGGGCAGGCCCAAGAAGCCGTCCCAGCTCAACCCCAGCACCGGCAAGACCAGGACCCCGGTCCCCGTGCGGCCAATGCGCGCCGCTCCTACCCCGGCGCGGCGCGAGGCGGCCGCCGCCGTCCCCAAGTGGAACCCGTTCCAGCGGCTCGCCGCGGCGGCGATCGACGCGGTGGAGGAGGGGCTCGTGGCGGGCGTCCTGGAGCGCGCGCACCCGCTCCCGCGGACCGCCGACCCGGCCGTCCAGATCGCCGGCAACTACGCGCCCGTCGGGGAGCGCCCGCCCACCGGCGAGCTCCCGGTCTCCGGGCGCGTCCCGGCGTGCCTGGACGGCGTGTACGTCCGCAACGGCGCGAACCCGCTCCACGCGCCGCGCGCGGGGCACCACCTCTTCGACGGCGACGGCATGCTGCACGCCGTGCGGCTCCGCGGTGGCCGCGCCGAGTCGTACGCGTGCCGCTTCACGGAGACGGCGCGCCTCATGCAGGAGCGCGCCATCGGGAGGCCCGTCTTCCCCAAGGCCATCGGCGAGCTCCACGGCCACTCGGGCGTGGCGCGCCTCCTCCTGTTCGGGGCGCGCTCCCTCTGCGGCGTGCTCGACGCGTCGCAGGGGATCGGGGTCGCCAACGCCGGGCTGGTGTACCATAACAACCGCCTCCTCGCCATGTCCGAGGACGACCTCCCCTACCACGTGCGCGTCACCGCCGACGGCGACCTCGAGACCGTGGGGCGCTACGACTTCGGCGGGCAGCTCGACACCGCCATGATCGCGCACCCGAAGCTGGACCCGGCCACCGGCGAGCTCTTCGCGCTGAGCTACAATGTCGTGTCCAAGCCGTTCCTCAAGTACTTCTACTTCACCGCGGACGGCCGCAAGTCCCCCGACGTGGAGATCCCCGTGGACGCGCCCACCATGATGCACGACTTCGCGGTCACCGAGAACCACGCCATCATCCCGGACCAGCAGATCGTGTTCAAGCTCCAGGAGATGGTGCTGGGCGGCTCCCCCGTGTTGTACGACCGGAACAAGACCGCGCGGTTCGGGGTGCTGCCGAAGCGCGCCACAGACGCGTCGGGGCTGCGGTGGGTGGAGGTGCCCGACTGCTTCTGCTTCCACCTCTGGAACGCGTGGGAGGACGACGCCACGGGCGAGATCGTGGTGATCGGGTCCTGCATGACCCCCGCCGACGCCGTGTTCAACGAGTCCGGCGCCGGCGAGGAAAGCTTCCGCAGCGTGCTGTCGGAGATCCGGCTGGACCCGCGCACCGGCACGTCCTCGCGGCGCGCCGTCCTGAGCGACGCCGACCAGGTGAACCTGGAGGCCGGCATGGTGAACCGGCAGCTGCTGGGCAGGAAGACGCGCTACGCCTACCTCGCCATCGCCGAGCCGTGGCCCAAGGTGTCGGGCTTCGCCAAGGTGGACCTCGAGGCCGGCACCGTCGAGAAGTTCATCTACGGCGAGGGACGGTACGGCGGCGAGCCCTGCTTCGTGCCGCGCCCGGACGCCCCCGCGGGCGCCGCGGAGGACGACGGGTACGTGCTGTGCTACGTGCACGACGAGGGCCGCGGCGCGTCGGAAATGCTCGTCGTCAACGCCCGCGACATGCGCGCCGAGGCCGCCGTGAAGCTGCCGGGCCGCGTGCCGTACGGGTTGCACGGCACCTTCATCGGCGGCGAGGAGCTGCAGCGGCAGGCCTAGAGATGCTGTGCTGGTGCTACCTCGTCGATCACGAACTCGACCACCTAACGTACATATGGAACAGAGACTACAGTAGCTAGCTGACAGTGACGTGGCAACTCAATTATTTACAGCTAGTGTTGCTTATAGTACAGTAATTTGTTCATTAGTAGAGCAGTAGAGGGCCGTGTGGGACTGATTTTTGGGGCAGACGCCGGCCGTGTACATGTATGTATATATATACACATAAATATAGGAATAAAATTGTTGAATTTTTGTGCAGATATAAAAAAGGGGTTTTGTACATAACTAGTACAGTACTTGTCTTTATTTTTGTATGTATGTATATATGTAAAACCGTATATGTATACCTGTATGGCTACGTGTGTATATTATTTGCATGTATTATACATGTAGTCTACTCTACCGAACAATTTGCATCAAACTAGTATTTCTTTTTGCTGATGAGTTTGACTTGTCGGTCGCCGGGCGGCTAGCTTGTGTGAACTGAGTAAACGATTCTCTGTTGACAAAGGAGTGCACCGTGCGTATTTAGTTCTAATATAACGGGATGCTCTGTCAAGGGCAGAGCAGCTACCTTAACAGAATCAAATTCGTCATAAACAAAGTGCTAAAAGCGTCAACTTTAGAGATAAGGTTGATTAATCAAATAATCACTCCGTTTACAAGCAAGCCATTTGAATGAAAGTTACCCCTGGACATACTCACTCCTTTGAAAAAGTGTATATTTTCTTTGGCTCTATCTTCAAAGTTATATATACTTTCAGCCATGTTTCTTTATTGTAGAATATATATTGTTTATAGCTACTTATTACTGAATAGTATTATTATATTGTAGGAAAGGAAAATATGAGCTAATCATACGAAATATTTGTACTTTAAATAATTCTATATAAAGTTTACTTTTTAGGGGAAAAAGATAAAAGTTCTGTTCGCTTGTCTTATAAGTTACTTTTTCAGCCAATAAACAGTATTTTTCTCTCACGACAAATCAGCAAATAGTACTTTCAGTCATGACTTTTCAGCCAAGTGAATGGGGCGAAAGTATTCATATAAACCAACAAAACGTGTTCACCACCTACTCCCTTCGGTCAAAAATATACTTGACGCATTTAATTTGACTGTGCAGTCTTTGATGTGAATTTTTTATATCTGAAAATACAAGTATGTTTGAAACACTACAAAAATAGAGAAATGGAAAGCGTCTTAACCGTGCAGTCATGCAGGTCGCGCATCTCAAACACTTTGGGCTTCTTCGTTGCACATTTCTTTTTTTTTCTTTATGTGAAGGGACTTGCTTTCGTCCGGATGTCGGGAGTAGATGAGCGTGTCCGGACGCCCAGTGCATGCTGCTGTCCTAGCACGCCCGCCCGCATCTGCTACTGCGCCATATCGCTGCTACACGCACACGTGCATGTCCGTCCCCGGTTTGCCTCGCCTCGCTGCCGCTCGCCTCAGCCCGCCCCGCACGCGCACCTCAGCTGCGCCCCGCCACCCCTTTCCCCTGACCCCCTCCTCTCTCCGCGTTGGCGGGACTCGGGAGCCTGGGTGAGGACGAGCACATCCTGACCGCAGGACCCCAGGCACGTCGTGCACCCCATCTACGGGCCCCTGTCTCATCGCACCTCTTCCCCCAGCGTCCGCCCCCATAACTCTCTGAACATACCTCTGAAATACAAAACACTTGCAACATAAACACTTGAATGCAACATAAGTCTAAAGCAGATGAAACATTTGGAACATACACTTGTAACATATGTGTAAAACATATGCAACATCCGGATAAAACACTTGCAACATGAAATACTCACTGCAACGTAAGAATGAAAAAACTAAAACATTTAGAACATACTCTTGCAACATATGTGTGAGACATATGCAACATCCATATCAAAACGCTTGCAACATACATCTGAAACTGATAAAACACTTTGAACAAACACTTGCAACATGTGTATGAAACACTTGCAGCATATGTAACATCCAGATCTACTTTTGCAACATCCATATGAAACAATTACAATATACTTCTGAAACACTTGAAACATACGTTTGTAACATGCGCTTTCAGCGTAACATCTCCTTGCTGCTTGGGAATGGTGGCTCGTCGACGCGTGGAGTTCACCGATGTAGAGCTCGCTGCTCCCGTGGAGAAGACCATGACAGGTCCCGTGGAGAAGTCTACGGTGGGTCCGTGAGCTGGAGAAGCCCGCGGCGGGCGGTACGTGCGTTGGAGAGGGAAGAAGACGGGCTGTTGTGCTCTGGCACGGAGGAGATGCCGGCCGGCAGAGCGGAGGCACGATGGAGAAGGAGGCGCAGTGGAGAGGGAAGCGTGGTGGAGAGCGCCGTCACTGAGGCGGCGCAGCAGATTGGAGCGTCGTCACCGAGAGCTATCGCGGTGCTACAATGAGGTGAATTTTTTTCTTCTTTTTTTAGAACGGTTGGATGAGCAGATAAGATGGGGTTGTTGGGCCCCACTGCGGCCCACCATCGGCACTGTCCAGGCGGACGAACGCTCTATACCCAGCATTATCATTTTGTAAAACATCAGAACGAGGAGTTTTGCAAATTATGGGAAAAAGTTTTGTTTTACAGAAAAAGGGGAAAAAAACGTTTAGAACAACTTTTTTCTTGAAAACAAGTATAGCACGTTGAGCAAAGAATAAAATTTATCGATTAGAAGAAGAACGTTGGGTTGTTACCATAAACTGTTTGACACAAGGTTATTTAATTTCCAGTTGCATATATACCATACAGCGTTCTCTCACAGGAGGGAACGACGGTCCGCACCAACCAAATGTCTATATATACACATTAATTCGTGTAGTCCTAAATTAATTTGAAAATCCCTGCATTTTCGACTATAAATGAGGATGTCGTTTGAACGCAAGAAGCTTACGTTACTCGCTCCCGCGTTCTCAACTGACCATCCTCATCACTTGCTTCTGCTCTCGGTCCAGCATGCCAAACACGCAAATTTGTATGTGATGCTCAATCAAATTTGTATACGAACACACACTCGAAGCACGGGGCAGGGTCATGCACAGTAAACACGTGCTCCCTTGTTTCTAAATATGCATGTGATGCATGTTGCGAAAAATTAATTATTGTATTTTTTGAAAAAAAATAATTAGCTTATGTTTAAATGGCGGTAACTAAATATTTAAATGGCGGTAACTATATTTAAATTAGCTTGTAACTAAACTAATTAGCTTATATCAATCAATTATGCTCCCAATGTATATATTTAGCTTATATTATTTAAATTAGCTTATATCAATCAATTAATTATTTTTGAAAAAGAAAAATAATTGATGTAAATTATGCTCCCAATGTACTCCTATATATTTAAATGGCGGTAACTAAATCTTTAAACACTGAGGGACTATATTTAAAAACGGGACGAGTACGTATCATCATTTCCACGAATACGGTGATGACAAATACTACTCCATAGGCGTGTGCGTACGTCTAGTTTACTCGCTGATGCGATGAGAGTCGCGCAGGGCCGGGAATTAACCAGTCTAGTCGATCGACACGCTTGCCGCAGTACCGTGTGGAAATTATCCGTCCCCTGATGACTAAGGTGCGTGAGATTAGCTTAATTAACTGGGTACGTGCACAGCAAGGCAGTGGCGCGCCTAATCACGTGTTACGGCCACGCACGCACGCACGCACGCTAATAATTAATTAATAAATTAATAACACCTCGTTACGTAACTAATGACGACATCGTCTCCGCGACTCCGCTTGCTTTTGGAATTGGAATTGGAATTGGAAAGGAAAAGAGGACCCGTGCGATGCGACACGGTGGTCGACTGGTCCCTGCGTTGCGTCGGTCGTCGTCCTCGTCCCCGTCGACCGTCATCGTCATGCGTGGCATCTATCGCGACTCAAATGGACGGCCGGGCGGGCGGATCGGTCGGAGAACCGAACGAAAACGGCATGATCTCAGCTGAGCTTTTTACCGACGGGTGCGGATCCTGGGTGTAAAGGTGACCTGGGCCACTTTACCTAGCCTTCGGTTGCTGGCTTGCTGCCTGTCGTCTATACGCAGATTAATTTTCAGCCACTGATGGAGTCAACGCCCAGTGGTAGTTGTACTACACTACAGTGTTTACAATTCTTGGTCCACTACTGAGCAGCAGCGCACTAACGGGATCGGATATTCCCACGCTGGGATCAACTTCTACCGCGATTTCCACACGTTGAGCTCTTTTTGTCCTCATAAAATTAATAAAATAAATCCCACACGCTGAGCTCTTTTTATCCTAATAAAAATAAATAAATTCCACACATTGAGACCTTTTAGTCCTTATAAAAAATAATAAATTCTCATCCCTAATAAAGTGCTAAAGTGGCTGTCCAAATACCACTTGTAGGGTTATTGCGTGGATAAGCTTTTACAAATTACAATTTTCCAAAATTTCAACCCCAATATACAGCCTGATTCATACAACCCACGTGTCAGTGCCTAATTTTATTCTTTCCTCCTTCATTATCCCTTTCTTCTCCATTGGATTTCCTCCTCTTCCATTGAGCTTTCTCTTTCTTCTCCACTGGTGCCGGCACCCATCGTTCCACCACCCGTCATGCTCCCCGGCCGACCTCCTGGACTGACCTCAACCTCCATAGCAACAATGTATCTGGTACCATTCCAGAGTCGTTCGGATGCTTCAGGAAGATCCAGTCACTCTCCCTCATCTAAAACCTTCTCAGCGGCGAGAGGTCTCACCCTTCCTTGACATTGTGGCCATGCTCCGAAGGCTCAACCTCTCCTACAACTCCTTTGCGTCGGGACATGTGCTGGCCTCGCTTAGCAACCTCTCCACAGATCCACAATGGCTATGACTACCTTCCTTCCCTTCCCCTTCTATGTCTTCTTAGATCTAGTGCATGGTGGGAAGAAGTGACCGTTGTTGTGGGGCCAGACTATTAGGGTAGATGTAACTCCCCCTTTTATTTGATGGGAGATGGAAAGTTTTTTGGTGGCCACAAAAAAAAAGATAACTATTGAGAGTTTGCTAGAGCATGAAAAAAAACCTCATCTCTCCCATATAATAGTTTTAAGAGGATGAGGAGTGCTTTTGGGAACTATTGGAGATGCTTTAGCGGGTTCCACCATAAGAATCTCAACCGACTAAATTATGCTTAGTTCATAAAATACTTACTACTTTATGCATATTATTAACATCATAAGATTGGCATTACCGGATTCATAAGTTGAGACTAATATAATGAGTTTCTATTTAAGATAATATAGTACTACAGATATTGCTAATAACCATGACGGTATTATAATGGACTTATATTTACCGTCAAGAGAGTAAACATGATTTTAAGAAGCTAGGCGCACACTGTCTTCATATAAACTTCATATATACTATTTTAATATTTAATATGCAGCGTTTTTCATAATGATTTACGTATATATAGACCCAAAGCACTTGGAATCAACGTTGTAAAAATCTTGATTGACTGGATTGAAGATTTCTTCTTACATCAAAGTTGACTACAACACACCAATATCCTAACTAAGTTAGCGTATTAATTCTACCAATTTGAGCCCATGTTTGAAAGGGGGTTTTGCAATCCAAATCCTTAGTGTTTAAATAAATTTGTAAAAATAGTAAAATTTTCTAAAGTATTTGTTATCAATGTTTCGTCACTGGCAGATTGATGACAGGCCATTGTGCGTGAGTCAAAGTTAGATGGTAGCACAAAACAAGCAATGTTTATATTGGTTAAGCTCTCATGAGGAAGTAATAATACCCAATGCCATTTGTTTGGGATGTATTGCTTATGCTAAATATATGTGTTTCCTTATGAGATACCAATGAGGCCTTGTTTGTTTCATCCATAAAAACCATGAGGATTGGAGGGGACGGAGGTTTCACGAGGGTGCCCATGTGAAGTACTCGACCTTGTAGTTTTAGGTAGTATAAGTACCATTTTAATCTTGGCCATAGACCATAGTGGAATATTTTGACAGGAGCAAAACCAGGATTTGGCCATAGGGGGGGAGGGGGGGCGGGGGCGTTCAAACCAACAATGATCATGCATGAAAAAAAATACATACACATCAACAACCAAATAAATGTTTGTGTTACAATACGAAAGAAAACTGAAAACTAAAAAGGAACATTGAATATTATAGATAAAAGGGGAACAAAATTAAATAGCATATGTCTCTAACCTTCACTCAATCATTCTAATTCTTAGGCTAGAAAAAGAATCACAGTAATAACATGAACAATGGAGATTAGGAAAATAATTGGAAGACTAATCCTAAATAATATAGATGTCATTGGGATCAATTGGAGAGAGCAAACAAGCAAAACACTAATTATAATTAACAAGCTAATTAGAGAGTGTATTGTGCAAATGAACTAGATGTTTAATAAAAAGCACAAATAGCGCCGCAAATCTTAAGATTGATGAGGCCAACACAGGCACCTCGCTGTCAATGGGCATGCCGCCTACCAATTAAAGAATAGCGTTGTTAGATCCTGGAACAGATCTAAAAAAATACGAACACCCTTGTTAAGTCAAAGACTTGAATCCAGGAGAGGAGAGCAGGTTTTACCGTAAAGAACCTAATCAACTGAGCTAATAATAAATCTTGTTCCTATTATTTTGAACTTGTGCAAGACCATATGGTGTCCCTACAAGAAGTATATGCTCCAGATTGATACCCAAAATATAGGAGTAGTTAGAGTATACTTCAAGGCACACATGCAAGCTGACGACAGCGCTACAACTGTGGATCTTGTTAGCAATGGAGCATACGCATACGCGTGTAACCTCACAAGTATCCATGCATGGACATTTGGGGCAACACCAAGGGAAGGTCCCTGGCCCCTGGGGCAACACCAAGGGTCACCCGCCGCCGGCTCGCCGCACCCATGAAAGTACCCCTCCTGTTTTAGACTATGCGTACATTTATGTGATGTTCTCCTCCTCATGGTCCAGAGAGTTCAACGAGAGGCACTATATTTGACTCTTTATTACGTCTATATATTCTTTGAGTCCTGCACTGAAATCGATATCGATTTGGAGATCGAAACACAAGGATACCTCCACAGTTCTATGGTGGCAAGAGAGAGAGAGAGAGAGAGAGAGAGAGTATCAGACGCGAACACTCTGGTCCCGTCTAGACCATACCTTTACCTACTGTAACATATATATTCCGCATGCATGCACAACATCTTTTAGAAAAATATAGTGGTCATATGGACGCTCACATAATGGAGACCCAGGCAAGTGAACTTGGGTTTAACATAGTCACCATAGGCACGTCACTTGCTACTCAATAAACAGCATCATTGGTGAGATGCACATGCCATGCCAAACATACAGTTTAACCCCTAGTAGATAGGGGTGGCATCCCCTCCGCTAACCGTCGAAACGATACTCTTCTCGCAAGTCATGGGTTATTTCACTACTACACAAACTTTTTTACCGTCGATAGCGTCGGTTTTTGCCGCACCCTTCGTTAGTGAAAGTGGACAATAATTTTCATCATCACCACCGGCACGTATTACCAACCGGCGGTCATGATAATTTTCCAAATCTAAAAAAAGCTTGGGCAACTCACCCACCATTGAGCCTATTGTCGTCGAGAAGCTTCGATCTACAGGGGGAGAGGGGGAGAAGGCTCAAGGTGGGTAGACCCATGCTGGCGCTAGCACCTTGGTACGCAATGGGGCCGCCATGCCGCCAGGCCAAAGGCCCTCCACATTAAGGCTATCTGCACCGCAGAGCGGTAAATAGGCCTGCAGGGGCCGGTAGCGTAGCGCGCGCCCGCACCGCGCGCCTGCAAAGGACACGGGAGCGTACCGCGCGCACAGGACACCGCCAGAGATAACGCACGCGAGGGGCAACGCTAAACACTGTAGCGAGAGAGAGAGAGAGAGAGAGAGTTGCTGAGAGAGGAAGGGGGAGGAAGTGGAATAAAATATGGAATAGTGGGTATAGAGTATGGGATAGAGGTAATACGGGTGCGGGAGAAATGGGTATAGAGTAGAGAATCTTGATGACTAGGATAGAATATTCCTTTTTAGAGATGAAAATAGAGGTGGACGAGTGCGGATAGCCTAAGAGCTGCTAAAGAGAGAGTGGGAGTAAATGAAGAAGAGGGAGGGAGAGTGGGTGTGTGACTAGTTGGGAGAAAAGTAAGCACATAGGGGACTGATGAATCCATCTATCCCCTCCCTCCCCCCCCCCCACCCACCCACACCAACACACACATGGGCGGCGTCACAGGGCAACACGCAAGCGAGTGGGCCTAGCTTATTGGCCGGCCACCCTGAGGAGGCACAAGCAGGGACAGCGAGGCACACATTTTATCGACTAACACAAACCATTAGTGAAAATCAGCATCAACTGTTTTTACAAAACCAGTGAAATACTGTTGGCAAAAAACATTTAGTAGTGTTTAGTGCGAAAATCGGCCCTAATTTCACCAACGATTCATACAATCATACCCTCTGTGAAAATTATTACCAATGCTGAAAATACAGTTAGCAAAAATTATTTCAAAATTGTTTGCTGGATCACACACCAGAGGTTCCAGAAACGGTTGAGGCTCCTGCAAAAAAAAAACTGTATCAACAGTCGGACTTCTACCTTTGGTTCTATAGCCACCTATGGTTAGCTTTGGAAAAAGAAATCCTGAAAAAAAAGGAAAGACAATATGTCAATGAGTAATGCGACCAACACTGTATATAACTGAAAGGTGCTAATCGTATGTGTAAGCGCTGCAGTGTCTGTAGGATTAAGGATGAAAACGGTCGGAAACGGTCAAAAACGGACTTACGATATAGAAAAACGAAAGCGGTCGGTTCGGGATATTTCTACATTTAGCAATTAAAGAGTACAAAAAAATGGTTGAAAATGGTTGTGAAACCAATTGAAACTGATAATTTTTCATGTTAAAAAACGGTTCATAATATAGAAAATGAAAACGGTAAATTCGGAATATTTTTATTCTGTTTTCATCCCTACCTAGGATGATGTACAAAGTGGGAGGGAAGACGGTTGGGAGAGGACAAAGCTGAACAGTGGCAAAAGAACAAAACCCTTTCCTCCCGTGGCTGTGATGATGTGATCTGTATTTGTGTTTTGTCTTGTGTCCTGCCATGCCGGTCGCTCGAGATTACCGGCGGAGGAAGGCCTGCAGCTGCACGGATCCCGAGGCAGGGGCCCATGTGGTTGGCGGCTTGGCGCGTGGCCTCCACGCGCTTCGGTTCCATGTGGACAACCAAGAATGAGGTTTAGACTGTCACAGTGGTGTGCATCGGCGACTAAAACAACTCCTCATTCAGCATTGATCCTGGAATCCTACAATGTTTAGGAGGACGTTTAGATAGCAGAAACAGAAACATTCTGGATTCTTGTCTGAAACCCGAGAATCTATGTCAAAAAGAAACGTTTCAGACTAAACATTTCTGTATTCTCTCTCTAGGATCTACTATCAACTACATCGTAGTTTCGATGTGATTCAGTAGCGTTTCTTTTGTCTTCCTCCCCTGCTACCAATTGTATTTTATTCAGTTATAATTCTTTTTTCAATGCAATAAGTTAAAATGGGTTGCATTACATCGTTCTTTACCCCAAAAAAAAAAAGATCGACGTTTTTGAAACATATTTTTATTTATATAATTTTTTAAGAAAAAAGACTACTACAGACGGTATTTTTCTAATCGATCATTTCTGGGTTTCGGAGACAGGCAGGGCTATAGATGGCCATCGGGCCGGGCCGGCCCGGCCCGAAGGCACGGCGGGCCGTGCCGTGCCGTGCCTCGTCGTGCCTCGTCGTGCCGTCGTGCCGGCCGTGCCGTGCCATGGCCGTGCGTCGTGCCAGGGGGTCGGCCCAAGGCACGGCCCACGGGCCACTTTTCCGTGCCGTGCCGCCCGGTGAGCACGGAAATTTTCACCGTGCCGTGCCGGCCCATGGCCCGTGTAGCAAAAAAAGAGCTCATTTTTTCACAAAATCACAAGTTTACAAAGTTTTTCACTATTGAGTACCACAATATCATATCAACTAACCAAAATGCATAATATCATATCAACTAACACAACACACGATATAATACGAATAACTTATCAAAATGAGCTGTTTTGTGCAATGCTGCCTCATTAAAAACCTTTCTAGGTAAAACTCACCCTTGTGAGAAACCCTAGAAAGGAAAAAAGAGTGCAGCCAGCTCAAAATATTCAAAGTATCAGTTACAATAGCCAACATCAGATCACGGACTCACTCTCAACATCAGATCACAGACTCACTCTCAACTCTCAACATCAGATTACATACAATAGCCAGCTCAAAATCTCAGGTTACAGATTCACAGACTCACAGACAACTCTCATCATCAGATTACAGTAGCCAGCTCAAAATAGATGGAGACTTGATCAAACTCACCAAAATCTGACCAAAAGTATTTATCAAACTCACACTAAGTACCAAAATAGTAACTGATACTTTGAATTTTTCAAGCAGAGGGATGAGTAGTTCACCTTTCTCTGTAGTTGTTCTCTTCTCCTATCCAGCACCGGTGCCACTGCCAGTGGCGCTACCAGTGGCGCTGCCTTCACCACCAAGTTCATCCAGGAAGAGGTTTTTGAATGCCTCTTCGAGGTCTGTGTCCTCAACAGAATGCTGCTCCCTTCTTGCTCCTAACTCCCAGTCCTTGATGCAGGTGAGCATCTCCACATGCTCAGGCAATAACCGCCGCCGTCGGTCTTCTAGAATCCTTGCTGACAAGCTAAAACATGACTCGGAAGAGACAGTAGATACAGGAACAGACATGATATCTCGAGCTAAAATAGATAAGATTGGATAGGTTAGCTTGTGGTCACGCCACCAGAGCAATATGTCAAAGTTTGGATCATAGCATGTAACAGGATCACTGTCCAAGTAAGCCGTAAGCTCACTAACAGCAGAAGGAGTAGAGGTAGCTGATGGGGAACAGCCAGGGGATGCACCAGGACCTCCAAAGATCCTTCCCCATGCCTGCTTTCTCTTACCAGAACAAGATGGTGGTTGTACAGGCCTTTGAAAACTTGCTGCACCCCCAAATTTCTGCTGATACTTGCCAAACAGTCTGGTCAATTCATCTTTGACATCACCATAGTATAAATTATAAGAGACATCAAGTGCCTTACCAAGAAGTTCAAGCACATTAAAAAAACCTTTCATTTTAGCTCTAGGATCAAGAATGAATGCATAAGAATAAATCAGAGGAATTTTCTCCCAATATTTTAGCAATTTTAGCTTCATAGGACTAGCAATGTTTCTGAAATTTTGATCTCTTTCAGCTTTCTGCAAATGTTCAGCAAGTTCAAGGATATGATGCAAAACAAGTGGTGAAGTGGGATAATAAACACTAGAAAGAGTAACAGTACAGTCATAAAAAAGTTCTAGGAACACCATGATTTGCTCAGCAACATACCAATGTTGTGGAGTCAACAATTATGTACCATAGTTAGAATTAATGAACACAGAAAACACTTCCTTGTATGGCAACAAGTGTTTAAGCATCAAGTAAGTAGAATTCCATCTAACATCCATGTCTAAGCCAAACTTCCTAGGTCTAAGACCTTGAGCAATGCAATAATTTTTGAACAATGCAATTCTCTGATTAGATGAATTTAAAAAGTTTATTGCAGTTCTCACATCATCAGTATAAGGTTTTAACCTTTTCAATCCAGATTTAACAATTAAATTGATGATATGGCAAGCACAGCGCTGATGAACAAGCAAGTATTTAACTTTGGTAGGCTCATCACGTGTAGGTGCAGGATAAGAACCCAAGTAACCAAACAAGATAGGTTGCAAAATTTCATGAGCCTTTGAATTAGAGGATGCATTGTCTAGAGTCACAGCAAAAACCTTATCACTCAGCCCAAATTCCTCAACTACCCTAGCAATTTTATCAGCAATATTTTCACCTGTATGTTTCACCTCAATCAGTCGGAAACCAATAACTTTTTTCTGTATTTCCCAATCTGCACTAACATAATGAGCAACAACAGAGATATAATCTTCCTTAGCATTACCAGACCAGATATCAGAGGTCAAAGAAACAGAGGATGCAGCAGGCAACAAAGATTTCATAAGCATATCACGCTGTTCACCAAAAAGCTTAGCCACATCTCTAGTTGTGGTCTGCCTAGATACCTTTTCAAACAGAGGGTTATGAGCACGTTTAATGTAATCTTCCCAAGCTTGTGTCTCACCTACACCTAATGGAAGGTCCAGCCTAGCAATCAAACGGCATAGCTCAATGCGGGCAACCATTGGATCATACACCCAATTTTTCAAACCATCATGATTCAAAGCTAGCCTAGACTGGACCATAGATGCAGCATTACGTTTTGACATGCAAGATTTCATATGACGTCGCAAATGGCCAGTGCCAGCAGCAGAACGAGCAGTGTAACGAGAACGACAATGCTTACAGATGGCAGCAACACGAGTCTTACCTTCCTTGATCTCATGGAAGTAACCCCATACATCAGATTTCTTACCAGTGCCAGCTCCAGAGGTGGTTGAGGTAGCACCAGTGGAGGCAGCCACTCCACCCTCGTCGTCGCCGTCGATCTCGATGGTCTCGGGCTGGCTGCCGACGTTGGCGTCACCGAGGTCGATGCCGAACAAGCCAGCTGCATCATCACGCATGTCATCGTCGTCCTCAGCCTCGGCTTCCAGCTCGTCATCCGTGTGCGGCGCTAGGTCATCGCCGTCGACGAGGGGTGGATGTTCATCCACCCCACGCGTTGCGAGCCCATCACCTGCACCGGACGACGACGACAGCCGCCCTCGACCAACTGCTCCAGCACGACCAGCACCGCCCCTCAACGGCCGCTTCGGCGGCCTGGCCATGTCTAGTCCACCAGAGGACGAAGACGCAGCGTCAGGCACGTTCCTGCACACAGACGAAGAAGAACTGCAAGGGTTAGGGTTAGGGAGAAAGCAGATCTACGATGCTAGGGTTAGGGTTTAGGGTTCACTGTACCTGTGCGACCGGAGCCCGGTGCCAGAAGATGCGGAAACAGGCCAACGGGAAGAGAGGAGAAAGACAGAAAGCCAGAGATTAGAACGACGGCGAGCGGCGGCGGGTCGTCAAACATGAACTGCAACTCACATGGTTCACCAGAGGAGGAAAGGAGGGAGGGGAAAAGAGGAAGCAGTGGAAGCGAACTTAGTCGGCGAGGAGGAGCACCGGCGGCGAGGTCACCGGAGTAGAGCAGAGCAGTGGCGGCGACTCGCGAGTCGCGACTGGTGGCGACTGCGAGAGGCGAGAGAGCGGCTGCGTGGTGCGGACGACTGGGCGGGGAGGGGAATTAGATTAGGGTTTGGGAAATGCGGGGGGGCGCGGCCGCGCGGCGGCTTATATATGGGGGGGGGAGCGCGGGCGGCCGGCGGTAGTGGGCCGGGCCGGTTGCCGTGCCGGCCAATCTACCGGGCCGTGCCCGGGCCGTGCCACGGGCCAGGGTGGCGGCCCAGGCACGGCCTGGTGCCTCGGGCCGGGCCGGCACGGGCACGCTGGTACCGGGCCGGGCCGTGCTTCGGGCCGGGCCAAATCCACGTGCCGCGGGCCGTGCCAACGGGCCACGGGCCGCATGGCCATGTATAGGCAGGGCGTCCGCCTCCGTCAGGGCGCTCCATTGGTTACTTCATAGAATCGAACCCACGGCCAAACGTTCAACTCTACCACCTCTCTACCACTGCACTGCACATTCATTTGTGTCTATGTATAATATACTATCTTTTTATATGAACATTTCATAAGATTACATTGAATATTTTGGCTACTCAATGAACTCAAATGAAAAAACTAACTAAAAAGTTTTAAGCACTACAACTTTGGTATAGGATGGATCTCCATCCAAGATTGTTTGAAAAAAAATTAAAAATTGAATCTCAAAATATAAGAATTTAAAGCAATTATTTCAGACCCTAAAAACTTTAAATCAAAAACTTATCAACCGCAAACATATAGTTCAGGTCGGCCACTACAGCTTTGGTATTAACCATGTGAACATTCAAGGTTGTTTAGGAATTCTAAATTTTAAAATTCAAAATTTATGAACTTAGGACACATATTTGGGAATCTAAATGCTTTCAAATCAAATACTTTTCGAATACAAAGTTGTAGATTGTATTGATACCTACAACTTTGGTTAAATTTCAAACTTCAAAATCTATGAACTTAGAACAATTTCTGGAGGCTCTAAACAGTTTCAAATAAAAAACTTTTCAACTACGAAGATGTAGATTGCATTGGGTTCATATGAAAAATCTATGAATTATTTTTGGATGCTACTATTTATAGAGACGGACATCTTAAGATGCCCACCTCCATAAATAAATTTTAGGAGACACGCTTAGAACAACCACCTCCGAAAATCATTGATTAACGGAGGCATTCATCTTAAGGTGCCCGCCGGCACCGGCGGCGCTTCACATGATCGCGACGATGAGCGACACCCCAGCCACCGGCGTGTGTTACAAGGATCATGATGGCAAGAGAACCTGATGGTTAGGTACATGTAATGTTGTTGGACCCTATCCAAAGGCGCACCAGAAACAAGTACCTATAACAACATCACTTAACCGTGGCAATAGTAACATATTATTGCATCCATTTAGGATTCTAGTTGCAATAAGCATATAAAAATTGCAACGCCATTGAAGATTATTACAACCCAACCAAACCATGGCAATAGGAAGATGTTATTACATCGATTGGAAATATTCGGTGCAATAATTAACCATCTGCCTATTGCAATAGTACTAAAGATTATTGCAACCCAAAGTAACAGTGGTAATAGTTACCAGCAAAAGCAACCAAAACCAATATAGTTGCAATAACACCAAATAACTGCAACGAAAATCAACACTAATGCAACTCCATTGCGCCATGGCAATACTCCCAGCCAATTGCAACACAATCAAAAAATGGTTGCAGGAGCATCTACCTATTGCAACAAAAGCAACACATATTGCAACACAATTTATTCATGGCAATTTAGTCACATATTGCCACCATTTTACTGAAAGGTTGCAATACGACCTACCTATCGGGCCCAAATTAGTGGTTTTGCAATTTTGTTTGGTGGCATTAGGCCAAAAATCTAGTAGTGCTGATGCTTGCTGGAGTGTAGTATGGGGCTGTAACACCCTCGGTGTTACTGCGTAAACAACTCACTAAATCATATCATGAGCATCATGTTTATGTGTTAATGCATGTTGTCAATTGAGTGGATAAAGTTCGGTTGCTTAAAATGATCAATAAAAATGTTAAATGAAACGTTGCTCAATGTTGTATTTTATATCCAGTAAGGACGAAAACCAAATTTTCATGAACAAAAAGTTGGAAGTACAAACTTTGTATATATATATATATGTGACACCTTAATAAAGTTGGAAGTACAAACTTTGTAGATGGCAATGCAACTTTTGTTTTAGCAAATAATGCTAGTTAATATTTCCAATAGCTTGGAAATTGAATTTGAAACAAAGATCAGCCAAGACTTAGTTTCCTAAGTGCAGTTTGACAGTGCCATGTTTGCGAATTAATTCCGTGAAATCTAGTTGAAGGGTGGTGTCATGTTTTAGCTCTAGTCGATAGTCCTATGTGCCCTCTTTGCTGTAGTGAAGGTGGTTTGGTTCCTAGTTTCATCGTTTAGTTTTTACGAACGCTTTAAAATTCGTGCATGCACATAGTCACTGACCGATTGGCTCTACGCGTGCGGTCACCCCGCGCGGCCATTCGACGTCGCACGCCTGGCCGTGTCCTGCATGCCACGCTACCGTGTTGGGCTGGCCGGGCCCGTCCTAGCTTGGCAGTGGCTGGCCACAGAGTCACTAGCCACCCGCCAGCCAGCAGCTGGCCGTGGTGCCCTGTAGCTCTGCCCCACCCCGCTGCCTCAGCGGGCGCGCAAGATGTTGTCGCCACGGGCACCACGCAATGATGCTGCTCACCTCACCACAGCGTGCACGAGGGCTTGCCCCTTCTGACCACGCGGGTCGGGTCAGTCGCGGACGAGCGCGTTTGTGCGCAGCGTCGGCGCGCATGTCTCCCCAACCGCATTGGTCGCATCTCGCCAAGCATGGTCGAGCTTAGCCCACCTCCCCCTCTCTCTGCCACCATGGCTGCCGGACCCGCGCCATCAATTCGACAGGGTGAAGTCGCTTCGGCTCAATTCATCACACCTACGACTTCGCAATCAAGTCCCCTAGTTGTGTGACCCCACCCCGCCTTGTGTGGTGTCCTACCAAACTCTAATTTTGGAGCTTTGCCCGCCACCATACCGATAAGGCCAAGTCGGCCATTGCCGATGGTAGCCTCCAGCCAACCACCCTGAGCCAAATCCGTTATGCCACCAGACCCGCCTCGTTCCCCTCTCCGCCTGGCGCTCGCCAGCAGAACCCCTACGCCTTCCCCGGCTCCACTGCCCTGGCCGTGTTCGCCGGTGAGCCGACGTGCGCACGCGGCCAGCCCTCCTCCGCTACCTGCTTCCCCAACCATCACTGCGGCCGAGTCCAGGGTAAGCTAAGGATGCTCACGCACTGCCTTGATAGCTGTGCGGGGGTCTAGGGTGGCCGGAATGGCTGCACCACCGGCACGAGTGGCCGCTCGTCGTGGCCACCGTTTTCGCTAGCTTCACTGCTCTCGTACCTCCGCCTAGCGTAGGCGCTAGGACCGTAGATGGAGGTCGGCCCGCTAGCTGGGCCGATGCGATCCCTAGTTGGCCGGCCAGTGCCCGTGCTCGCCACGCCGCCACTCATCCTGTGTCGGGGTCCTCCTAGATGTGAAGGAGAGAAATTGAGCGGGCCTTATTGCATAATCACCGTCTAGTGGAATAGTAGCGTGGGCCGTGGGATGTTTTGTCCAAAAGCCGAGGACTTTTCCGTAAATGCGCAAGCACGCGTGGTCTCCCCCGCCGCAGGCCGTCTCGCGCGTGGGCCGCGCCGTCGTGGGCCGTGCTGGGCCAGTTGACCTTTTCTTTTTTGTAAACAAATAGAAATAGCTTTTTATTTTCAATTCTGAGCCGATTTTTGATAATTAATATCAATTTATTTAGGTGTCCAAAAATTGTGAAATAAATTTTGTTGAGTTCCTAAAAATGTTGTCTATCTGATAGTATGGTTAGTTTATACATGTCTATGTTGATGCTAAGGCCCATTAAATCATTTGGAAGTGTTTAATATTATTTAGATTAATCGTTGTAGGAATTTTTGTGATCAATTGGTATAGCATTAATCCTGAAATTTTTGTAGTAGCTTCATTGTAATATTATGTGCTTGTCGTAATTTTTGTATCCCTAGAATTGACTTCTTATTAGGGTAGCTAAATATCCATTAAAATATAATACGAATAAGAGAGTAATATTGATTATGAAAATAAGCTATTGTAGGGTGAGCTTGGAATCTATATGGTAGAGGTGATGATTAACTTAGTATCTTAGTCATTAGAGCTAACTTAGTAGCTTAGTCATTAGATCGTAGAAGAGTATGAGGAGGAGGTACTCGTACAGGAGGAGGTCCCAGGAGCTACCAGTGACTGACGCAGCTGAATCCGCACCTGTCCAAGGCAAGCCACGGTGCATAACCCTTATTTTGCTAATCAATATAGAGAGAGAGAGAACTATTACACTACAGCTGGCTACAAAATAACTTATTCTGTAGCCACTTTGAGTTACGATAATTGCTATGCTAATTTATGAGATTATAGTAACTCCTTACTATGTGATTTACTATAACATTATGGTAAATATCCCTATGTGTTATAGTAATTCAACTATCGTAAATATATACTGTCATTGTAGTAAATTAGTATATAAAATTATCGTAAATAGAGGTGGCTACAAAATAACTTATTTTGTAGCTAGCTATAGAGTATACTATATATATATAGTGCATTTAAGTTGCAGGAGATGTTATGGAAACCACATGCATATATATCTTCCTATGAGTCTTACTAGTGCAAGTTCGAGAAGTGCTTTGGTTAGGTTATCGGTAGCATGAGTAATATGCCGTTACTCACAAGTAGGTGATATTATTATTATTACACTCATGATAAATGATGGAAAGGAAAATGGTGACCGGGCAGGGATCTAGTATGGGAATTGGTGGGTGTAACAGGTTGTGTCCCGTGGCCACGAGGCATAGCTTAGTTGCATTGTCTTCCCTATCGGGGTCGATTGAGGACCGTCTGTTGCTGTGGATGGTAGTCAGGTCATAGATGTATTATCCCGAGCACATACTTGCTTATGGGAGTGGGAAGGCTCGTTACTCTCTTATCGTGGGTTTTGGCTCTTTTCGAACCAAGTGATTGGAGGCAGGGAAAGGTGGGTTTTGGCCACGAGGCATTCTTAACGTCATTACCAAAAGTAGACTTAGTTTTCTAATTCTGATAATGACGCCAAAAATGCCGAACCTATCCCTCATGCCACTTAAGCCAAGTTGTCATCCCCAGCATGACATGAGAGACGCGGTATTGAAATATGCAACTGCTCTTCTAAATAAATAATAAATAAGATCTGTAAGCGCACAGATTAATACCGATGTAGCATTTTAACCGGGAAGTATTCCAGGTATCGTTATTTATATTTTTACCACTAGGAAGGGATTACTAACATCAATGTTGATTATGGAATGGAATATAGGAATGAGTATCAATCATTGCATGTATAAGTGAGAGCATTCATCTATCTCTTGCATACAGGGGTAAGTGTCACATAAAATATAGATAAAGTATGAATGGTGACAAAGATAATTAATCTGATCAGCTAGCCACATATAATAATGATAAGCACCTCAACAGTTATTCTAGCAAGTCATTAGCATGGTATTAGGACGAACTACAAGGATATTTCCTAAGTTATTCTTAACTATAAAGTCTAGCATATCATAGTTAGTGCAAGTACACTTGGCAATCATTGCGAGAAAGGACTACGCCCATGCATAGTGATATTATCAAGGAAGATGAGAAACATAGCAATCACTCCCCCGTAATAATGTTGCTCTGCCTGCCTTACACACAGGAGGGGGACTATATAAGAACCAACGAAGCTGTCACCATCGCGGACCACCCCACGATCCGGCATATAAGGTGCAATCGCAGATAAATATGGTCCAAGCACCACACCTACACAATATTTATCATTTACCCATGGATCCGATGGATAAACGCTATACAATCCTAAACATGTATATAATTCCAATCTAACTAAGCCAAGCGTATAACTACGATAAACTAAGAACAATATAATCGCAAACATAAACAAGTAGAGCATAGTCATAATCAATATATTGAAATAGAACAAAGTTGTATTCATAATATTGAAGAACAAAGATGAACAATGAAGAACAGTAAAGGAATTACCAAGAATCCTCTTGACAGATCCGGAAACCAATTGAAGATTGACTCCTTCTAGTTCTAATCCTATGTAGCTATGCTATACTAGAGATCTAGTTGATGTGGAGGCTCTAGGGCTTGATCAGAGACTCTCCTCCTGAGATTAGGGTTTGACGAATTGAGAATGAGGGAGTACCTCCTCCAGGGGCCAGGGGTCCTGCTTATATAGCCCCCTCAAGTGAACGTGGGCCGTCGGATCAAACCGACATTAATCGCACGGTTTTCCTTGATCCCTTAGGTCGGTGGAGCATAATCCGCGAGACGGAGCCTGATTGGCTCTCAGGCCAGGGCGGGCGCCCTAGGGAGCAGGGCGGGCGCCCTGCCTCCGGGCCCGTTCGGCCTCCCGTTCGATCTCGTGGCTTCTGGAGTCTTCTAGATGATAGAAAATCGGTGAACACGTTATTATCTCTATGTAAACCCGACGTGTGGGCCTTTCCTCCGTATTTTCTGATAACCCCCTGTAGAAACAGACAAACACCAAAACTCGTGGAATTCTGTCAGATAAAACCCTAAGTCTAGGTGTTGGTTGCATTTGGATCCTTTTCTTTATTTATTTGATAACTATATTTGGTACTTAAGGACCGTCAACAAACTCCCCCAAGCTTACCTCTTGCTCGTCCCTGAGCAAGGATAGACTCATTATGGATCAGAAGTTGCTGCAACGCCTTTGAACGTTGACGGTACATATGCTTTCAAATAAGGTCTCATCCCTGAGTTAGAGTAAACTGTCAAGACTTAAAACTTACTCATTTTACCTTTCACCATGGGGCTTGCAACCGTCACCTGCATCTTGAGTGGTTAAAAGATAGAACGGTCTAGTCAAACGCCATGTCTCTTATTCTTGATCACCTATAGCTCTGGAGTTTTTTGCAAATTTTTCAAATAAAACTCAGAGATTCCTTGTATGACTTTCTCGAGTCTCTCTTTTGTGGTATTTCTGGATCCTTACCAAGGCAGTAATGGTATATGCCTTCTCTCTCAAAGTATGTGGTATTTATGGTATAAGGCGTAGTGACATTGCCTTCTCTCTCACCCTACTCTAATAAGGCTTTGATATCTGGAGCTCATAGGTGGGAGATACAGTATACATACTCATAGAACATTTATTGCATAGTCAAACCTGGATCCAGAGAAATAAGTCAATAAGTCAAATCAAGATGTGCATGTGTGGTGAATGAGTGGTGTATGGTGATAACAAAAGTCTAATGCTCTTTTTGAGGGAATACATACCTTTCTTGCTTTTTAAAACTTTTGAGGGGAATGAGATGCTCTATTATTTTTTTTTCTCTTCTTTTTTTTCTCTCAGGTGGGTATCTTGTACCCCTAATTCTACTGTCGGACACTTGTCCATTTTTACCTCTCGTCTCACTTTTTCTTTCTTCGAGGTTCCGAGCACTTGCTCCTTTTTATTTCCTCGTATTTATATATATATATATTTTTAGAGCAATCTCCCTCTTTTGAAAATATAGCAAGTGGTAGTAGAAATGACTTGAGCATTAACTTCACAGGGAATAACAGGAATGGGATAATGTTTTTGGCTATTCTCTCCCGGGTCAGGAGTAGAATAATTTTGGGTGAATCTGGAGATGGAAATGAGTGGATATATGTGGATGCGTACTTCCGGAGTAGAAGCAGCATGTATGAGTGAACGTGCAAGTGAATCTTGATTTTAACCACATGACAAGTTCCTAAGGGTCTACACAGCTTGACCACACTCAATGCCCATAAGCAGTAAGTAGTAAAAGTGCGGCTCTTAATCCAACAAGCATGTATATATGGCTGTGGTAGGAATTTAAACTCTCATCATACAGGAACTCATCATGCAACATTTTAAAGATTTTCAAAGATAAAATTCTCCAGAATTCTAGCATCTCTAGGAACAGATAAACAGCAGCTCAACCTTCCCATATCATATCCGCTAACAACTTAGACTTCAGATCAAGTTCTCTTCCCACTAGTTCAGGTTTAGAGCCAATTTTAAATTATAACAGTTATGTCTAAACTAGAGAGAGAACAAATTTGAAAATTAGGCAGAGCAACTATTCATCATATCTATGCTAGAGTTTTATTTTCAAGATTCAGTTTAGCATAGCTACTTTATTTATTTATTAAACTAAGCAAATATATATAAACACAAAATATTTATTTGGGTTTTCATGATTATACATCTTTTTATTTTAATAAAGCATAGGTATAAATGTAGATAAAAATACTTATCGGGATAAATGGGGGTGCTCTCCCCCAAGCTGGATCTTGACGTAATTTCTTCTGATGTAGCTAGCAAGTGCAGAGGTGTATTTGAATGTCGGCAGCACCCTGACAACGATTAGGATGTCCTCCATCTGCTAGTCTTCCTGAATTCTGTGGAGCTCAAATAGACAACAAAGCTTCGTGGAACTTGATTAAGCGTTAGCATAAATATCTAGCCTTTATCATGTTTGACCTTCCTTGGTAAATGTCACTCTCTATTTTTATTTTCATTTTTATAGAACAGAAAAATATATATTATTTATTTTTTTATGCCGCCACAGTGAATGTACTTATGGGTTTTATGCCACTCGCATACTCACATGGGGCTTACTGTTTTCAACATTTTTTTAGACAGAATGAACATGATTAACTGAGCAATAATTAAAGGGAAAATGATAACTACCAAGTTTACCTCTTGGCACAGCGTTCGGTGTTTTTAAGTCCTCCGAACAGGACTTCTTTTCTTCTTAGTTGTCCTGGGATTTGGGTGGCGTAGACGGTGGTTCCGGCAGCGCCTCCTCTTCTTGTGTAACTGTCTTCGCTTTCCATACCCGACTTGGTGCTTCGGTCTCCTGTTGTGTATCCTCGGGCCTTATGACCTCTCCTTCATAGTCTGCCCATACGTCCTTGATGGTTTGCCTCCTTTGGTTACGGTTACGTCGTCTTCTTCTTGTCCTGACCTGCTTAGAATCTTCAACTATATAGTTAGGGTCATTAAAGTAGCAGTGTACCTTCTCAGAGGGGAAATGCATATGGACTTCTTCGGTTCCAATGTAGATGATTGCTTTGACGGTGCCTAGGAACGGTCTTCCTAGGATGATGGGTGGATCGTACTCGTCGTCTCCCATGTCAATGACCTGAAAGTCTGTATGGACAAAATGATCGTTAATTTTAACAGGGACATCGGTTACTATACCTTCGACCTTTCGGGATGTCTGATCTGCCATCTGGAGCTGAGTGTATGTTGGTTTTAAGGGCATGGTTCCGTACAAGAGCTGATAGGTGACTGTGGCCATTATGTTGACGCCTGATCCAGTGTCGCAGAGCACCTTCTGAAAGGAGTATCCATTGATTGAACACTCAATGCTTGGCATACCTGGGTCGTCCTTCTTGTTCAGGAAGGGCGACTTGAGTCGACCATCTTGACCTCCTTGAACTGCAGTGACCATCTTAGCTGATTCGGTCCATCCTTGGTTGTTCTTGTTCTGCTTGATCCTCCTGTTGGTCCTCTTCCTTGGTTCATGTTGGGGTTGCTCTGGGATTTGTGTAATCTTGTTCTTGAAGGAAAATGTCTCCTTCCTCCCCTTGATGTTGAAGTTGATCTTCGCAGCGCTGGCGTAGATGACAGCTCCCGAGGTGTTCAGGAATGGCCTTCCCAGAATAACTGGTGACCTCTCATCGGACCCGGTCTCTATCACCACGAAGTCAGCTGGAGCATACGAGGTACCAACTCGGACACACATGTTCTTTAATATTCCTTTAGGAAAGCTTAGTGTCCGATCTGCAAGCTGCAAACACATAGTTGTTTCTGATAAAGGATATGTAAAGAATTTTTTATAGAGTACCCTGGGCATAATGTTGACGCTGGAGCCAAAGTCGCAGAGTGCTTCTGGGAAGTCCACCATGCCGATGGAGATCGGGATGACGGGGCGTCCTGGATCGCCTCTCTTGACTGGCAGAAGGTCATTATGTACTCCGACAGCGGGATTACTCCAATAATTACCTGCATCAAACATGTCTACAAGATTTGCAGATTCTAATCCTTCCGGTTGTGATGGTATACCGGGGTTAGTAGCAGGAACAGCAGCAGCTATTTGATTTAACTGAGATTCAATCATTTTATTAAAGCTAATTTGGTTTTTGATGGCAGTAGAGAAATTATCCATTCTATTATTTATGTTTTCTAGTATTTTATCATTGGATGCCAATTTCTTAGACAAGTTATCCATTAGCTTTCCTTGATTAGACACTAACTCTCTCAGGGGTGGAAAATTATTATTGTTGTTGTAAGAGTTATTACCTTGATAATTACCTGAGTAGTTACCTGAGTAGTTAGGCCTCTGTTGATTCCAACCTTGATTTTGTTGAGGACGGTTGTAGTTGTTGTTGTTGTTGATGTACCTTGCATCCCCAAGCATCTCAGGGCAGTGATTGCCTGAGTGTCCAGTATCTCCACATTCCTCACAAGTCATGTGAGAGTCGTAGACGTTCATGACTTCTCTTTTGTCTCCAGCTTTGTCATCGAGCTTTTTCATGAGTAGGTCTAACTTTGCAGACAGCATGTCTACCTCCTTGAGCTGGTGCATACCTCCACCCTTCTTGCGTGTTTGAGTCCTCTCTTCGTTCCAACCTTGGTTGGATGCCATCTTCTCCACAAGGGCTGTAGCTTGTGGTATGGTGAGTGATAGAAATGCGCCTCCAGCTGCAGCATCCATGGTCTCACGAGCACTAGTGATGAGCCCATGATAGAAAGTCTGCATAAGTAGCCAGCTCTCCATTCCATGATGGGGACATTCTAGGATGTAATCTTGAAAGCGCTCCCATGCTTCTGGAACGGATTCATCATGTTGTTGCTGAAAACTTGTAATCTTCCCACGGAGAGCATTGGTCTTGCCCATGGGAAAGAACTTAGCCAGAAAGTTCGTAGAGCAGAGTGCCCACGTAGTGTTCTTATCCTTCGTCGCGTAGAACCACTGCTTCGCTCTCCCCAATAGTGAGAATGGGAAAAGGCGAAGTAGTATGGCGTCTCTGGGAACATCTAATAAAGTGAATGTGCTGCAAATCTCTAGGAAGTGTTGGAGATGAGCACTTGCATCTTCGTGCAGCTTCCCACAAAACTGGTTGGCTTGTACCATATTGATGAGCCCTGGCTTGAGCTCAAAGTTCTTGTCGACGGCCGCGGCAGGTCCAGTGCAGATGTTGTCCGTAGTGGGAGCTGAGAACTCGCGGATCGTCTTGTTCGCCATGGCTGCGAACTCTGTTGACAAATTCTGGATGAAACTTCGGCGGTCTTCTGGATTGGATGAAGTGTTGGGTCGAAGTGTTGACTTCTTGAGCTTGGCTCTTGCCCCTCTGATTAATGCTTCGGGGTTGTCAACAAAATTTTCTGGAAGATGTCCTCTATTCATACATCACCCTGCAAAACAATAAGAATGGAAAAATACAAGGGTAAATCTGTATGGGAAAATTGATGATCTCAATCACTTAATGATGCGAATGATGACTCAAATTCCGTATTCATTCCTTGTTAGTAAATCAACCTTCCCCGGCAACGGCGCCAAAAATGCTTGTTGGGCATTCTTAACGTCATTACCAAAAGTAGACTTAGTTTTCTAATTCTGATAACGGCGCCAAAAATGCCGAACCTATCCCTCATGCCACTTAAGCCAAGTTGTCATCCCCAGCATGACATGAGAGACGCGGTATTGAAATATGCAACTGCTCTTCTAAATAAATAATAAATAAGATCTGCAAGCGCATAGATTAATACCGATGTAGCATTTTAACCGGGAAGTATTCCAGGTATCGTTATTTATATTTTTACCACTGGGAAGGGATTACTAACATCAATGTTGATTATGGAATGGAATATAGGAATGAGTATCAATCATTGCATGTATAAGTGAGAGCATTCATCTATCTCTTGCATACAGGGGTAAATGTCACATAAAATATAGATAAAGTATGAATGGTGACAAAGATAATTAATCTGATCAGCTAGCCACATATAATAATGATAAGCACCTCAACAGTTATTCTAGCAAGTCATTAGCATGGTATTAGGACGAACTACAAGGATATTTCCTAAGTTATTCTTAACTATAAAGTCTATCATATCATAGTTAGTGCAAGTACACTTGGCAATCATTGCGAGAAAGGACTACGCCCATGCATAGTGATATTATCAAGGAAGATGAGAAACATAGCAATCACTCCCCCGTAATAATGTTGCTCTGCCTGCCTTACACACGGGAGGGGGACTATATAAGAACCAACGAAGCTGTCACCATCGCGGACCACCCCACGATCCTTTTCTTTATTTATTTGATAACTATATTTGGTACTTAAGGACCGTCAACAGTGTCTAATCAAGGAAAGCTAATGGATAACTTGTCTAAGAAATTGGCATCCAATGATAAAATACTAGAAAACATAAATAATAGAATGGATAATTTCTCTACTGCCATCAAAAATCAAATTAGCTTTAATAAAATGATTGAATCTCAGTTAAATCAAATAGCTGCTGCTGTTCCTGCTACTAACCCCGGTATACCATCACAACCGGAAGGATTAGAATCTGCAAATCTTGTAGACATGTTTGATGCAGGTAATTATTGGAGTAATCCCGCTGTCGGAGTACATAATGACCTTCTGCCAGTCAAGAGAGGCGATCCAGGACGCCCCGTCATTCCGATCTCCATCGGCATGGTGGACTTCCCAGAAGCACTCTGTGACTTTGGCTCTAGCGTCAACATTATGCCCAGGGTACTCTATGAAAAATTCTTTACATATCCTTTATCAGAAACAACTATGTGTTTGCAGCTTGCAGATCGGACACTAAGCTTTCCTAAAGGAATATTAAAGAACATGTGTGTCCGAGTTGGTACCTCGTATGCTCCAGTTGATTTCGTGGTGATAGAGACCGGGTCCGATGAGAGGTCACCAGTTATTCTGGGAAGGCCATTCCTGAACACCTCGGGAGCTGTCATCTACGCCAGCGCTGCGAAGATCAACTTCAACATCAAGGGGAGGAAGGAGACGTTTTCCTTCAAGAACAAGATTACACAAATCCCAGAGCAACCCCAACATGAACCAAGGAAGAGGACCAACAGGAGGAACAAGCAGAACAAGAACAACCAAGGATGGACCGAATCAGCTAAGATGGTCACTGCAGTTCAAGGAGGTCAAGATGTTCGACTCAAGTCGCCCTTCCTGAACAAGAAGGATGACCCAGGTATACCAAGCATTGAGTGCTCAATCAATGGATACTCCTTTTAGAAGGCGCTCTGCGACACTGGATCAGGTGTCAACATAATGGCCACAGTCACCTATCAGCTCTTGTACGGAACCATGCCCTTAAAACCAACATACACTCAGCTCCAGATGGCAGATCAGACATCCCGAAAGGTCGAAGGTATAGTAACCGATGTCCCTGTTAAAATTAATGATCATTTTGTCCATATAGACTTTCAGGTCATTGACATGGGAGACGACGAGTACGATCCACCCATCATCCTAGGAAGACCGTTCCTAGGCACCGTCAAAGCAATCATCTACATTAGAACCGGAGAAGTCCATATGCACTTCCCCTCTGAGAAGGTACGCCGCTACTTTAATGACCCTAACTATATAGTTGAAGATTCTAAACAGGTCAGGACAAGAAGAAGGCGACGTAACCGTAACCAAAGGAGGCAAACCATCAAGGTCGTATGGGCAGACTATGAAGGAGAGGTCATAAGGCCCGAGGATACACAACAGGAGACCGAAACACCAAGTCGGGTATGGAAAGTGAAGACAGTTACACAAGAAGAGGAGGCGCTGTCGGAACCACCGTCTATGCCACCCAAATCCCAGGACAACTAAGAAGAAAAGAAGTCCTGTTCGGAGGACTTAAGAACACCGAACGCCGTGCCAAGAGGTAAACTTGGTAGTTATCATTTTCCCTTTAATTATTGCTCAGTTAATCATGTTCATTCTGTCTAAAAAAATGTTGAAAACAGTAAGCCCCATGTGAGTATGCGAGTGGCATAAAACCCATAAGTACATTCACTGTGGTGGCATAAAAAAAATAATATATTTTTTCTGTTCTATAAAAATGAAAATAAAAATAGAGAGTGACATTTATCAAGGAAGCTCAAACATGATAAAGGCTAGATATTTATGCTAACGCTTAATCAAGTTCCACGAAGCTTTGTTGTCTATTTGAGCTCCACAGAATTCAGGAAGACTAGCAGACGGAGGACATCCTAATCGCTGTCAGGGTGCTGCCGACATTCAAATACACCTCTGCACCTGCTAGCTACATCAGAAGAAATTACGTCAAGATCCAGCTTGGGGGAGAGCACCCCCATTTATCCCGATAAGTATTTTTATCTATATTTATACCTATGCTTTATTAAAATAAAAAGATGCATAATCTTGAAAACCCAAATAAATATTTTGTGTTTATATATATTTGCTTAGTTTAATAAATAAATAAAGTAGCTATGCTAAACTGAATCTTGAAAATAAAACTCTAGCATGGATATGATGAATAGTTGCTCTGCCTAATTTTCAAATTTGTTCTCTCTCTAGTTTAGACATAACTGTTATAATTTAAAACTGGCTCTAAACCTGAACTAGTGGGAAGAGAACTTGATCTGAAGTCTAAGTTGTTAGCGGATATGATATGGGAAGGTTGAGCTGTTGTTTATCTGTTCCTAGAGATGCTAGAATTCTGGAGAATTTTATCTTTGAAAATCTTTAAAATGTTGCATGATGAGTTCATGTATGATGAGAGTTTAAATTCCTACCACAGCCATATATACATGCTTGTTAGATTAAGAGCCGCACTTTTACTACTTACTGCTTATGGGCATTGAGTGTGGTCAAGCTGTGTAGACCCTTAGGAACTTGTCATGTGGTTAAAATCAAGATTCACTTGCACGTTCACTCATACATGCTGCTTCTACTCCGGAAGTACGCATCCACATATATCCACTCATTTCCATCTCCAGATTCACCCAAAATTATTCTACTCCTGACCCGGGAGAGAATAGCCAAAAACATTATCCCATTCCTGTTATTCCCTGTGAAGTTAATGCTCAAGTCATTTCTACTACCACTTGCTATATTTTCAAAAGAGGGAGATTGCTCTAAAAAAATATATATAAATACGAGGAAATAAAAAGGAGCAAGTGCTCGGAACCTCGAAGAAAGAAAAAGTGAGACAAGAGGTAAAAATGGACAAGTGTCCGACAGTAGAATTAGGGGTACAAGATACCCACCTGAGAGAAAAAAAAGAAGAGAAAAAAAATAATAGAGCATCTCATTCCCCTCAAAAGTTTTAAAAAGCAAGAAAGGTATGTATTCCCTCTAAAAGAGCATTAGACTTTTGTTATCACCATACACCACTCATTCACCACACATGCACATCTTGATTTGACTTATTGACTTGTTTCTCTGGATCCATGGTTTGACTATGCAATAAATGTTCTATGAGTATGTATACTGTATCTCCCACCTATGAGCTCCAGATATCAAAGCCTTATTAGAGTAGGGTGAGAGAGAAGGCAATGTCACTACGCCTTATACCATAAATACCACATACTTTGAGAGAGAAGGCATATACCATTACTGCCTTGGTAAGGATCCAGAAATACCACAAAAGAGAGACCCGAGAAAGTCATACAAGGAATCTCTGAGTTTTATTTGAAAATTTTGCAAAAACTCCAGAGCTATAGCTGATGAAGAATAAGAGACATGGCGTTTGACTAGACCGTTCTATCTTTTAACCACTCAAGTGTAACACCCTAAGATTTTGTTTTATTTAAAAATAGATAAATATGATTTAATTATAAATTTGTTGTGCATTTAAATTTAGGGAATAATAAATTTTTGCAAAATTAAAATTAATCATAAGGCTAATCATTTATTTTTGCACTCATGCTGTTGCACAAGTATTTCTGTGATGAGTGGTTTTGATAAAATGTTTGAAAGGATTTGAAAATCAATTGGAAATGTGAATTGAAAATCAAATTAGAAATAGGAAAATCCTTTTCTTTTCCCTTCACTCCTTCTGGCCCGATCGGCCATTCGGCCTGCTTCCCAACCGCCCGACGGCCCGCTCCCTCTCCCCCTTCTCCTCTTGGGCCGCGGCCCAGCCCATCACGCCGCGACCGTTGCCGCCCACGCTTACGCAGACACTGACCGCCCGGTCCCGCTCGTCAGTAGCGTCTCCCCCAACTGCCTCCCCGCTCTCGCCGGTCATGGCAACCGCAGCCCCCGCGCCCACGACCTCCGCACGACGTGGGAGCGCCCGTCTCTCCCCCGCGCCCGGCCTTAAATGGGAGCAGCAACCCCTTCGCCCCTCTCCCTGCTGTATTCCTACTCCATTCCCCCACTCAATCGAACACCCGAAGCCGCATCGACGAACTGCCGGAGCACCCCGTCCACCGTCCGCTCCTCCGCATCGCCGACGACTCCGAGCCGCCCTCGTCTTCGATTTGACGCTCGGTGAGCTTCGCCTCGCTCCTCTCTTTCTTCCCGTCCCTCTCCCGTGGCGAATTGTGGCCTCTAGGGCCGTGTCCGCGAGCTCCGACGGACCTCTCGCCGCCGTCCATGGCGGGCACCCCTCGGGTTCTTCCCCGGCCGTACTTGCGACGAAAATGGAACCCCCATTCCCTCCGCTTCCTCCCCATGCTGTCGTTTTCTTGTTTGGTGGCTTCTAGGGCCGTTCTCCCGATCACCGGTGAGGTTCTCGCCACCGGCCATGGCGGCCACCGCGTCGTACTCCTTCCCAGCCGGCGTTAAGTGCTCGGTCGAGGTCGCCTTTGCCCCAGATTCATCCCCATGTCCTCGGAATTGAAAACCGAGGTCCGTAGGGCCTTGTTCGTCTACTCCGGCAAGCTCCTCGCCGCCGCCAATGGCAGGGCCGCCGTGATCCCCCTCAACTCCGGCGGGTCACTCACCTCTCCCCCTCTTCATCTAATCCAAGCCGCCTATCTTTGATCGGACGGCTGACATGGGAGAATACCCCTTCGCGGGTCTTTTTACTAAAGAGACCCCCACTTTCGTGAAATTCAACCCGCGGTCCTCGGCCAGATAGGATTTTCCCGAATTTGTTTTATTTTAATTCCGAAATGTTTTCAGTTTATTTACAGAATTGCCACTACAGTAAAACGTGTATAAAATCGTCGTTTTAGCTCCGATTTGATCCGTTCAACTTGCGTTAGTTTCATAATTTCATAATCTACGCAATAGTGCTACTGTTAGACCTGTTAAGAGCTTTTGAATTTCTCAAATAAACCTAGTTAATAGCTAGCTTCTAGAATAGTAAATGTCTCGTAACTTATGCGTTGTAGCTCCGATTTTCGTGCAATTCGCGTCATTGTGATCGTAGCGAGACGTAGATGATTTTGGTAAACATTTTATTCAGATTTATTTATTGATGGTGTACTGTTCTAATAGTAGCTATGTTTTGCTTGTATGTCTGCTCCGATTTGCGTGTTGTACTCCGTGTCGTACGAGTTCAGACGGTGAGGAGTACGTCGGAAATCCGGACGCGTACAAGGATCAGCAGGACCAGCAGCAGTTCGTGAACCAAGGCAAGTATAGCATGGGCCTACCTTGTTGTCCTATTCATTATATACCATACTCATTATGCATGTGTCTAATATTGCTCGACTATAAGGACTTCCTAGCAAATTGATGACCTGTACCTTGATTCCTACGGTGATTATTTGCATTTGGGTAGAAAGCTAGTGCTCTAACTAAACATGATCTACACATTGATTAATGGAAACAAAGGATAATCATGATGATAGTAGTGGAACTAAAGGGTGATGGTGCAAATGATGTTGATCATGTTGCCCTAAACCCTCCGTAAGGACTTATCTGTAGGGCAAAAGCTGGGACTTACAGTGCAACCGTGGGAGTTAAATGGCTCTGACTTTAGCTCAGTAGTAGGATCTTTTCTAACTTGTTAGAGGTTACCCGAAAGGGCGCAAGAGGGGCTTGCCACGTTGGGTATAGAACTGCCTCTGTTCAGATGTGTATAGCCTGCGGGAATTGTGCCATCGAAAGGGGGGTTCTCTATATCTGCCTGCCGAGGAAACCTAGCGGCCCTAACTGGTTAGAAGAGGCCTATGGAAGGCTTCATAGTGTACCCTGCCTGCTCACCTTGGAAGTGTTAGGGGGTCGACGGGCCCCGGGCATACGGGTAACACGACTCACGGGTAAAGATGCACAACCTCTGCAGAGTGTTTAAACTGTTATAACAGCCGTGCTCACGGACACGAGCGGCCCGGAAAACTCACAGAATAATTGGTTACTTGATACGTGTTGAACCATGATGATGAGATCACACTGATGCTTTCTCTTCTTAAATCTAGTAGTGGATCATGTGGGATAAATGGGAGCTTGAGCATAATTTAATAATGATTAATAATGAAATGTTGATCTACTAAAAATGCTAACTGCAGTCAACCGCGTCTAACCTTTTTGAGCCTCATGAATCCTCATACTATACTTGCGGAGTACGATTGTACTCACACTTGTTGCTATATTGTTTTTGGGTAAAATCCCGGATGGGTAACAGATGACAGTTTCTACGAGGACTACCCGGAGGATTTCTAGGTTTGGGTCAACCAGTCGTCCTTCCCTGTGGATCAGACACTACGCTCGAGAGATGCTATTTATCTTTCCGTTTGTTTATGTAAGAACTAAGTGATGTAATAACGTTATGTATGTACTCAGTGATGATACTTCTGTTAATTTGTCGACTTATGTGTGCGACCATTCCTGGGGCGCACATAAGATGTATGCACTCTATATTATCCTTTAATTGGAGTGTGACAAATTGGTATCAGAGCTGTGTCGACTGTAGGACGCAAACCTAGGTAGAAATGGTCGTTTCTAGGAGATTGACTTTATTTATTTATTTGCTACTACCTTATTCTTGATATTTTCTTAAAAATTTTTATGCTCTATTCTTTATTTTATTGCATAAAATATTGACTCTGATAATATTTTATATCAAAACTATAGATGCCTCGTCTCAGTGCCGCTGCCTACGTCGCCCAGTTCGTTCCAGCAGCACCTGCTCCACCAGCACCACCAGCAGTACCACCAGTGGAGCCTGAGGTCGTCCACGTCACTGACGAGGAGGAGGAGGAACCCATGGAGGAGGAGGCATTTTCAGATGCCGCATCTGATGGTCCCGCTTCGACTCCCGTGGCTGCACCCATTCCACATGTGGATGCACCAGTCCCCGCTGCTACACCTCCACCAGCATCACAGGCTGCTTCTGCACCAACCCCAGTGCCCTCCCCAGCTGCATCAGTGGAGCCAGAAGAGATAGGATGGTCCACCAGGAACAAGTTTAAGGAAGCTCCCGAAGACGCCCACTACCACAACCTCCTCACCACCATGCTAGCGGAGTACTATCCAGAGTTTGCTGCCTCTGTGAAGTACTATTGTGCGGAGCACACACATCCAGTGGAGGCGACGTACTGGAAGACCAATGTGATCGTCACCGCCTGGAACAACACCGACCAATCCCAGGATATTGTGACCACCCACAGCCACCGAGCCAGGCGTGCCAGTGTTTATGACAGCATGGAAGATGCTGCGCAGGCGGCGTATCTGCACTATCATGGCAGGCGTTTTGAGGATATGCAGAACAACCGCTACCGGTATCTTCCACGCTATGACCCGAGGGTGAAGACTTGGGCAGTGTTGGCTCCTCCAGCTTCTGATCCCACCTTGGACACCACAGTGAGGCACCTCAGCGCCATGCAGGAGGTCAACGAAGCACTCAGGGAAGAGCTTCGTGCAGCGCAAAAATCTGAAAAGCGCCTTCAGAACCAGATAGATGAGATGGCCGTTCAGCTAGGACAGCCCACCATTTACAAGAAGAAGGCCAGGGTGTTCACCGTGGTGGATCGCGCTCCTTAGATGTTGCAGCCCCGTTTAGCAAGAAGCGTCTTAGAGTCGAGAGTCGTGTCAAGTTCGTGTTTGTTTTGTGAACTTTCCGTTGTATCGTTGTTTGTGTTGATGAACTTGGTTGATTTGGAGTTTGCTTGATTGTTGGAACAGTGTGGGCTTGTCCACATGTTCTTTTTATTAAAACCTTAAGTTAGTGTTTGATTAACTTAGTTGGGGTTAATTTCTGTTTTACTGCTGTGCTGTTTCTCGGAGCAGTCTGCAATGTTTGTCTCATATCTTTAAATCTCTACGTCCAAAAATTATGAAATTTCTGTGGGAAGAACTAGACTTGTGTACCTTTCATTTCCCACTGGAATCACCTCATTATCAATTCGGAATTGGGAGATATGCCCGCTGCAACCTGGCAAACCTGTGCAGTCTGTAATCTAGAACAGAAATTGTTTAGCTCAGTTTTTGATGATGTTGCCGTCTGTATCAGTGAAAACGTTCTATACAAAAGTTGTAGCAGACTCTCTAAGCTTTCCAACGATGTATGCCACGCCTATTTTGGATTTCTGAAACTCAAGTTACCCTTCAGTTTTCGGTCTGCTGTTGTAAACACTCGTCCAGAAATTTTCAGTCATGTTATTTACCTTTTGTAAATAATTGGTAAAATATTTGGGAGATCTCTAAAGTTTGCACATTTGCTTGGAAACAGATGGCCGCCAGAGGAGGACGTGGTCGAGGCCGTGGCCGCGGTCGTGGACACGGAGCTTTGGTGGACCCACCTCCGCCACCACCGGTGACCATTGAGCAGTTGATGGCCATGCAAGCGCAGCTCATGCAGACCGTGATGGACCGTCTTGGTGAGCAACCCGCAGGAGCACCCCCACCAGTGCAGGTCCGTGACAAGCGTGGTGAGTTTCTGAAAGGACGCCCACCTGTGTTCACACACGCCTCTGAACCTATGGAGGCGGATGACTGGCTGAGAGCTGTGGAAAAGCAGCTGAATATTGCTCAGTGCAACGACTTGGAGAAAGTCTTGTACGCCTCAGGCCAACTCCAAGGAGCTGCTCAGGATTGGTGGGAGTCATTCCAGTATGGACGTCCAGAGAATGCTCCAGAAGTCACATGGAAAGAGTTCACAGAGAACTTCAGGTCCTATCATATCCCAGAGGGACTTATTGAGCTGAAGCAAGAGGAGTTCCGGGCTCTCAAGCAAGGGTCCATGTCAGTGGCGGAATACCGCGACAAGTTTGCACAATTGTCGCGATATGCCCCGACTGAAGTGGCTAGGGATTCTGACAAACAGCGCCGTTTTCTGAAGGGGCTGTATGATGGACTCCAACTGCAGCTGATGTCCAACAAATATGCCAGTTTCCAAGAGTTGGTGGACCGTGCGATAGTAATTGATAACAAGCGTAAGGAAATGGACCTCAAGAAGAGGAAGCTCCAGGGACAGGCATCGGGTAGCAACACTCGCCCGCGAGCCTTCCCGCAGCAAGGTTTTCCGCAGAGGAACCAAGGGCCACCCAACCAATGGAACAAGGGCCAGTACCCCCAGAGGAACCAGTACCAGCAGCGTCCCCAGTACCCACCGCAGTTGGGTAATCAGAGTCAGCAGCGCCCCCAGCAACAGCAAGCTAGCAACCAAGCTCCACGTCAGGGAGTGCCCAACAATGCCCCAATCAAGAGTGGCACCCCAGGCAACCCCAATGCCTGTTACAACTGTGGAGAGGTGGGACACTATTCGTACCAGTGCCCGAAGAAGCAGAACCGGCAGGCCCCGCAGAACCAGCAGAACAACCAGAGACCCAATGCTCGACCTCCGTACACTGGCAAGGTGAACCATGTGTCGTCGGAATCAGCTCAGGAGGCGCCTGAGGTTATGCTGGGTACGTTTAGCGTCAACTCCATCTCCGCTACCGTACTTTTTGATTCCGGTGCCTCGCATTCTTTCATATCCCAAGCTTTTGTTAGAATGCATAGCATACCCCTGTGTGCCATGAAGGATCCCATGCTAGTTAATTCACCGGGGGGTAGCATGCCAGCAAATTATTGGAGCCCTTCCACTAGTATTTTCTTAAGGGGGGTAGCTTTCAAGGTAAATCCAATTGTCCTGAGAACCGCTGGAATTGATCTCATCCTGGGAATGGATTGGATGAAGCAACATAGGGCAGTGATACAATGTCAGGAGAAATCTGTGGTTGTGACATCTCCAAGTGGTGATAGAATTTGTGTTGAAGTGGAAGTGCAAGCTCAACCTACCGCCACCGTCAATCAGCTGAGTGATGTTGCTAACCAGGAGGACCAGGTGGTGGATGAATTCCCGGACGTGTTCCCCGATGAACTGCCAGGTATGCCACCCGATCGCGACATCGAATTCCTTATCGAGCTTTTACCTGGAACTGCACCCATAGCTAAGAGACCATATAGAATGGGGGTAAATGAATTAGAAGAACTAAAGAAACAAATTAAGGAATTGCAAGAGAAAGGTTTTATTCGTCCTAGTTCTTCACCGTGGGGAGCACCTGTTATATTTGTGGATAAGAAAGATGGCACACGAAGGATGTGTGTCGATTATAGGTCCCTAAATGAAGTCACCATCAAGAACAAATACCCACTCCCTAGAATTGATGATTTATTTGATCAGCTGAAAGGTGCTTGTGTGTTCTCAAAAATTGACCTCCGTTCTGGATATCACCAACTAAAAATTCGTGCGTCTGACATACCCAAGACAGCATTTACTACCAGATATGGCCTTTATGAGTACACAGTGATGTCTTTTGGACTGACTAATGCACCTGCATACTTTATGTACCTAATGAACAAGGTATTCATGGAGTACTTGGATAAATTTGTAGTGGTATTCATAGATGATATCCTAGTATTCTCCAAAAATGAAGAGGAACATGCCGAACACTTAAGGTTAGTCTTACAAAAACTCAGGAAACATAAATTGTATGCAAAGAGGAGCAAATGTGAATTCTGGCTGAAAGAAGTATCTTTTCTGGGACATGTGGTCTCTAACGGTGGAATAGCCGTAGATCCCAGTAAAGTGCAAGATGTGCTGAATTGGAAAGCCCCAGTCAATGCTAGTGAAATCCGTAGCTTTTTGGGTTTGGCTGGATACTATAGAAGGTTTATTGAAGGGTTCTCTAAGCTAGCCAAGCCTATGACAGCCCTATTAGAGAAGAATGCCAAGTTTGTTTGGTCAGACAAATGTCAAGCTAACTTTGAGGAGTTAAAGAAAAGGTTGACGACAGCCCCGGTGTTGACCCTACCTGATTTAAGTAAGAGTTTCTCTATTTACTGTGATGCATCTCGCCTAGGCCTTGGATGTGTGCTTATGCAAGAAGGAAAGGTTGTGGCCTATGCATCCAGGCAATTGAGAAAGCATGAATTGAATTACCCAACCCATGACTTGGAATTAGCCGCAGTTGTCCATGCTCTGAAAATCTGGAGGCATTATTTGATCGGACATAAGTGTGACATCTACACTGACCACAAGAGTTTAAAATATATTTTTACTCAGTCCGAGTTGAACTTAAGGCAACGTCGTTGGCTGGAATTAATTAAAGATTATGATCTGGAAGTGCATTATCATCCTGGAAAGGCAAATGTTGTTGCCGATGCACTTAGCCGGAAAAGCTATGCCAACGGACTTCAGTTGACATTTATATCAGCAGAGTTGCGAGCTGAAATAGAACATCTCAACTTGGGTTTTGTCAACAATGTAGTAGAATTGACTATAGAACCTACATTGGAGCAAGAGATACGTAAAGGTCAGTTGGAGGATGAGAAATTGAAAGAGATTGCTGAGCAGGTAGTGGTTGGAAAGGCACCAGGTTTCCGGTTGGATGAGAATGGTACTCTATGGTTTGGAAAGAGGCTATGTGTACCTGAAGTGAAAGTCATCCGTGATATGATTCTGCGAGAGGCACATGATTCTGCATATTCTATACACCCTGGAAGCACCAAGATGTACTTGGACCTCAAAGAGAAGTATTGGTGGTATGGTTTGAAACGGGATGTGGCTGAGTATGTGGCCATATGTGATACTTGTCAAAGGGTAAAAGCTGAGCACCAAAGGCCTGCAGGATTGTTGCAACCAATGAAAATACCAGAGTGGAAATGGGAAGAAGTAGGTATGGACTTCATTACTGGATTGCCTCGCACTCAACAAGGATATGATTCGATCTGGGTAATAGTGGATCGACTTACTAAGGTAGCCCACTTCTTGCCAGTCAAAACCACTTATAGTGGTGCAAAGTTAGCAGAGTTGTATATGGAGAGAATAGTATGTCTGCATGGGGTTCCAAAGAAGATCGTATCTGACCGAGGGACCCAGTTTACATCACATTTTTGGCGTAAGGTACACAGTGCTTTGGGAACCAAGTTAAATTTCAGTTCGGCATATCACCCCCAAACTGATGGGCAGACAGAAAGGACCAATCAAATCTTGGAAGATATGTTGAGAGCTTGTGCCTTACAGTATGGTACTAGTTGGGATAAGAGTTTGTCATATGCTGAGTTTTCATACAACAACAGTCACCAGAAGAGTCTCAAGATGGCGCCATTCGAAGCTTTATATGGACGAAAGTGTAGAACACCTCTATTCTGGAATCAGGCAGGTGAGACCCAAGTGTTTGGACCTGATGTCCTACGCAATGCAGAAGAACAAGTGAGGATGATCAGGGATAATTTGAGAATAGCACAGTCTAGACAGAAAAGCTATGCTGATGTCAGAAGGAGAGAATTGAGTTTCAAGGTAGGTGACTATGTGTATTTGAAAGTGTCACCAATGAGAAATGTGAGAAGATTCAATATGAAGGGCAAGTTAGCACCGAGATATGTAGGACCTTTCAAGATTCTGGAGAGACGTGGAGAAGTGGCTTATCAGCTGGAATTGCCAGAAAGTTTAGCAGGTGTGCATGATGTGTTCCATGTTTCACAATTGAAAAAGTGTTTACGGGTACCAGAAGAGCAGATTCCCTTGGAGGAGCTTACTGTTAAAGAAGATCTCACGTATGAGGAATACCCGATAAAGATTCTTGAAACTGCAGAAAGAGTTACCAGGAGTCGCACTATAAAGATGTGCAGAGTGCAATGGAATCGTTATTCAGAAGATGAATCTACGTGGGAAAGAGAAGAAGATCTGAGAAAATCTTATCCGCAGCTTTTTGAGTAAGCATCATCCAATCTCGAGGATGAGATTCTTTTAAGGGGGGTAGAATTGTAACACCCTAAGATTTTGTTTTATTTAAAAATAGATAAATATGATTTAATTATAAATTTGTTGTGCATTTAAATTTAGGGAATAATAAATTTTTGCAAAATTAAAATTAATCATAAGGCTAATCATTTATTTTTGCACTCATGCTGTTGCACAAGTATTTCTGTGATGAGTGGTTTTGATAAAATGTTTGAAAGGATTTGAAAATCAATTGGAAATGTGAATTGAAAATCAAATTAGAAATAGGAAAATCCTTTTCTTTTCCCTTCACTCCTTCTGGCCCGATCGGCCATTCGGCCTGCTTCCCAACCGCCCGACGGCCCGCTCCCTCTCCCCCTTCTCCTCTTGGGCCGCGGCCCAGCCCATCACGCCGCGACCGTTGCCGCCCACGCTTCCGCAGACACTGACCGCCCGGTCCCGCTCGTCAGTAGCGTCTCCCCCAACTGCCTCCCCGCTCTCGCCGGTCATGGCAACCGCAGCCCCCGCGCCCACGACCTCCGCACGACGTGGGAGCGCCCGTCTCTCCCCCGCGCCCGGCCTTAAATGGGAGCAGCAACCCCTTCGCCCCTCTCCCTGCTGTATTCCTACTCCATTCCCCCACTCAATCGAACACCCGAAGCCGCATCGACGAACTGCCGGAGCACCCCGTCCACCGTCCGCTCCTCCGCATCGCCGACGACTCCGAGCCGCCCTCGTCTTCGATTTGACGCTCGGTGAGCTTCGCCTCGCTCCTCTCTTTCTTCCCGTCCCTCTCCCGTGGCGAATTGTGGCCTCTAGGGCCGTGTCCGCGAGCTCCGACGGACCTCTCGCCGCCGTCCATGGCGGGCACCCCTCGGGTTCTTCCCCGGCCGTACTTGCGACGAAAATGGAACCCCCATTCCCTCCGCTTCCTCCCCATGCTGTCGTTTTCTTGTTTGGTGGCTTCTAGGGCCGTTCTCCCGATCACCGGTGAGGTTCTCGCCACCGGCCATGGCGGCCACCGCGTCGTACTCCTTCCCAGCCGGCGTTAAGTGCTCGGTCGAGGTCGCCTTTGCCCCAGATTCATCCCCATGTCCTCGGAATTGAAAACCGAGGTCCGTAGGGCCTTGTTCGTCTACTCCGGCAAGCTCCTCGCCGCCGCCAATGGCAGGGCCGCCGTGATCCCCCTCAACTCCGGCGGGTCACTCACCTCTCCCCCTCTTCATCTAATCCAAGCCGCCTATCTTTGATCGGACGGCTGACATGGGAGAATACCCCTTCGCGGGTCTTTTTACTAAAGAGACCCCCACTTTCGTGAAATTCAACCCGCGGTCCTCGGCCAGATAGGATTTTCCCGAATTTGTTTTATTTTAATTCCGAAATGTTTTCAGTTTATTTACAGAATTGCCACTACAGTAAAACGTGTATAAAATCGTCGTTTTAGCTCCGATTTGATCCGTTCAACTTGCGTTAGTTTCATAATTTCATAATCTACGCAATAGTGCTACTGTTAGACCTGTTAAGAGCTTTTGAATTTCTCAAATAAACCTAGTTAATAGCTAGCTTCTAGAATAGTAAATGTCTCGTAACTTATGCGTTGTAGCTCCGATTTTCGTGCAATTCGCGTCATTGTGATCGTAGCGAGACGTAGATGATTTTGGTAAACATTTTATTCAGATTTATTTATTGATGGTGTACTGTTCTAATAGTAGCTATGTTTTGCTTGTATGTCTGCTCCGATTTGCGTGTTGTACTCCGTGTCGTACGAGTTCAGACGGTGAGGAGTACGTCGGAAATCCGGACGCGTACAAGGATCAGCAGGACCAGCAGCAGTTCGTGAACCAAGGCAAGTATAGCATGGGCCTACCTTGTTGTCCTATTCATTATATACCATACTCATTATGCATGTGTCTAATATTGCTCGACTATAAGGACTTCCTAGCAAATTGATGACCTGTACCTTGATTCCTACGGTGATTATTTGCATTTGGGTAGAAAGCTAGTGCTCTAACTAAACATGATCTACACATTGATTAATGGAAACAAAGGATAATCATGATGATAGTAGTGGAACTAAAGGGTGATGGTGCAAATGATGTTGATCATGTTGCCCTAAACCCTCCGTAAGGACTTATCTGTAGGGCAAAAGCTGGGACTTACAGTGCAACCGTGGGAGTTAAATGGCTCTGACTTTAGCTCAGTAGTAGGATCTTTTCTAACTTGTTAGAGGTTACCCGAAAGGGCGCAAGAGGGGCTTGCCACGTTGGGTATAGAACTGCCTCTGTTCAGATGTGTATAGCCTGCGGGAATTGTGCCATCGAAAGGGGGGTTCTCTATATCTGCCTGCCGAGGAAACCTAGCGGCCCTAACTGGTTAGAAGAGGCCTATGGAAGGCTTCATAGTGTACCCTGCCTGCTCACCTTGGAAGTGTTAGGGGGTCGACGGGCCCCGGGCATACGGGTAACACGACTCACGGGTAAAGATGCACAACCTCTGCAGAGTGTTTAAACTGTTATAACAGCCGTGCTCACGGACACGAGCGGCCCGGAAAACTCACAGAATAATTGGTTACTTGATACGTGTTGAACCATGATGATGAGATCACACTGATGCTTTCTCTTCTTAAATCTAGTAGTGGATCATGTGGGATAAATGGGAGCTTGAGCATAATTTAATAATGATTAATAATGAAATGTTGATCTACTAAAAATGCTAACTGCAGTCAACCGCGTCTAACCTTTTTGAGCCTCATGAATCCTCATACTATACTTGCGGAGTACGATTGTACTCACACTTGTTGCTATATTGTTTTTGGGTAAAATCCCGGATGGGTAACAGATGACAGTTTCTACGAGGACTACCCGGAGGATTTCTAGGTTTGGGTCAACCAGTCGTCCTTCCCTGTGGATCAGACACTACGCTCGAGAGATGCTATTTATCTTTCCGTTTGTTTATGTAAGAACTAAGTGATGTAATAACGTTATGTATGTACTCAGTGATGATACTTCTGTTAATTTGTCGACTTATGTGTGCGACCATTCCTGGGGCGCACATAAGATGTATGCACTCTATATTATCCTTTAATTGGAGTGTGACATCAAGATGCAGGTGACGGTTGCAAGCCCCATGGTGAAAGGTAAAATGAGTAAGTTTTAAGTCTTGACAGTTTACTCTAACTCAGGGATGAGACCTTATTTGAAAGCATATGTACCGTCAACGTTCAAAGGCGTTGCAGCAACTTCTGATCCATAATGAGTCTATCCTTGCTCAGGGACGAGCAAGAGGTAAGCTTGGGGGAGTTTGTTGACGGTCCTTAAGTACCAAATATAGTTATTAAATAAATAAAGAAAAGGATCTAAATACAACCAACACCTAGACATAGGGTTTTATCTGACAGAATTCCACGAGTTTTGGTGTTTGTCTGTTTCTACAGGGGGTTATCAGAAAATACGGAGGAAAGGCCCACACGTCGGGTTTACATAGAGATAATAACGTGTTCACCGATTTTCTATCATCTAGAAGACTCTAGAAGCCACGAGATCGAACGGGAGGCCGAATGGGCCCAGAGGTAGGGCGCCCGCCCTGCTCCCTAGGGCGCCCGCCCTGGCCTGAGAGCCAATCAGGCTCCGTCTCGCGGATTATGCTCCACCGATCTAAGAGATCAAGGAAAACCGTGCGATTAATGTCGGTTTGATCCGACGGCCCACGTTCACTTGAGGGGGCTATATAAGCAGGACCCCTGGCCCCTGGATTAGGCACTCCCTCATTCTCAATTCCTCAAACCCTAATCTCAGGAGGAGAGTCTCTGATCAAGCCCTAGAGCCACCACATCAACTAGATCTCTAGTATAGCATAGCTACATAGGATTAGAACTAGAAGGAGTCAATCTTCGATTGGTTTCCGGATCTGTCAAGAGGATTCTTGGTAATTCCTTTACTGTTCTTCATTGTTCATCATTGTTCTTCAATATTATGAATACAACTTTGTTCTATTTCAATATATTGATAATGACTATGCTCTACTTGTTTATGTTTGCGATTATATTGTTCTTAGTTTATCGTAGTTATATGCTTGGCTTAGTTAGATTAGAATTATATACATGTTTAGGATCGTATAGCGTTTATCCATCGGATCCATGGGTAAATGATAAATATTGTGTAGGCGTGGTGCTTAGACCATATTTATCTGCGATTGCACCTTATATGCCGGATCGTGGGGTGGTCCGCGATGGTGACAGCTTCGTTGGTTCTTATATAGTCCCCCTCCCGTGTGTAAGGCAGGCAGAGCAACATTATTACGGGGGAGTGATTGCTATGTTTCTCATCTTCCTTGATAATATCACTATGCATGGGCGTAGTCCTTTCTCGCAATGATTACCAAGTGTACTTGCACTAACTATGATATGCTAGACTTTATAGTTAAGAATAACTTAGGAAATATCCTTGTAGTTCGTCCTAATACCATGCTAATGACTTGCTAGAATATCTGTTGAGGTGCTTATCATTATTATATATGGCTAGCTGATCAGATTAATTATCTTTGTCACCATTCATACTTTATCTATATTTTATGTGACACTTACCCCTGTATGCAAGAGATAGATGAATGCTCTCACTTATACATGCAATGATTGATACTCATTCATATATTCCATTCCATAATCAACATTGATGTTAGTAATCCCTTCCCAGTGGTAAAAATATAAATAACGATACCTGGAATACTTCCCGGTTAAAATTCTACATCGGTATTAATCTGTGCGCTTGCAGATCTTATTTATTATTTATTTAGAAGAGCAGTTGCATATTTCAATACCGCGTCTCTCATGTCATGCTGGGGATGACAACTTGGCTTAAGTGGCATGAGGGATAGGTTCGGCATTTTTGGCGCCGTTATCAGAATTAGAAAACTAAGTCTACTTTTGGTAATGACGTTAAGAATGCCCAACAATGAGCATCATGTTTATGTGTTAATGCATGTTATCAATTGAGTGGATAAAGTTTGGTCACTTAAAATTATCAATAAAAATGTTAAACGAAAAGTTGCTCAATGTTGTATTTTATATCCAGTAAGGATGGAAACCAAATTTTCATGAACAAAAATGCTATAGAGTATATATATGACACCTTAATAAAGTTTGAAGTACAAACTTTGTAGATGGCAATGCAACTTTTGTTTTAGCAAAATAATAATACTAGTTAATATTTCCAACAGCTTGGAAATTGAATTTGAAACAAAGATCAGCCAAGACTTAGTTTCCTATGTCTAAGTGCAGTTTGACAGTGCCATGTTTCCTAATTAATTATGTGAAATCTAGTTGAAGGGTGGTGTCATGTTTTAGCTCTAGTCGATAGTCCTATGTGCCCTCTTTGGTGTAGTGAAGGTGGTTTGGTTCCTAGTTTCATCGTTTAGTTTTTACCAATGCTTTAAAATTCATGCATGCACACAGTCACTGACTGACTGGCTCTGCGCGCACGGTCACCACGCGTGGCCTTTCAGCGTCACGCACCTGGCCGCGTCCTGCGCGCCGCGCTGTCGTGCTAGGCTGGCCGGGCCCGTCCTAGCTTGGCAGTGGCCGGCCACAGCGAGTCACTAGTTGTCTGCCGGCCAGCAGATGGGCGTGGTGCCCTGCCACTCTGCCCCACACCAATGCCTCTGTGGGCGTGCAAGATGTTGTCGCGTGGGCACCTCGCTATGCTACTGCTCACCTCACCGCAGCGTGCACGAGGGCTCGCCCCTTCTAACCGCGTTGTCGCCTCAAAGTTGCATTCGCCTGCGCCTCGTTCCACTGCCGCGATCGTTGCCTTGCCAATTACGACACTGCGGCCGCGCGAGCCGAGTCAGTCGTGGACGGGCGCGTTTGTCCGTAGCGCCTGTGCGCATGTCTCCCCAACCGCGTCGGTCGCATCTCGCCAAGCATGGTCGAGCTTAGCCCACCTACCCCTCTCTCTGACACCATGGCTGCCGGACCAGCGCCATTAATTCAGCAAGGTGGAGTCGCTTCAGCTCAATTCATCACACCTATGGCTTCGCAGTCAAGTCCCCCAGTTGCGTGACCCCACCCCGCCTTGTGTGGTGTCTGTAACAGAACCGCCCAATTATACGAGATTAAGTAAGAAAATCATCCAACGGACGGACAATTTACCAAACTTAAGCCCGTATAACCCGGTAGTCCGTGAAATCTCGACGGATTTCAAACCATTTCACATCACAGCCAAGATCGTAATAAGTTCAGCGATTACCTTCATAAGTTACACAGTAGTTTGCGGCACAAAATACATCGGAGTTTAAACATAGTTATTACAAACCAGTTTCGAATAAAGTAGCGGAAGCATTAGTTCAAAGCGCACACACACACGCACAACTTTCCAAAATAAAGTGCCAGCTCGCGATCATCTCCCACAAAAGCATCAGGCGAGGAGTAGTGAGTGACCATTGCCCATGGTCCTAGGCTTCGCCCATCGCAGGGTAGAGACAGTTGATACAATAACCATAGTACATCTGTCCATCTGCAACAAGTGGGAACAAAGCCCTGAGTACGAGAAGGTACTCAGCTAGACTTACCCGACAAAACCAAAACAAAAGAGACTCCAAGGATCATGAAAGGCTTTTTGGTGGGGTAGCTGACTCACTTGCAAGAAAAGCATTTTTAGCTTACCAAATCATTTACAAAGGCATGCCATATTTTAATTCTTTATTCCCTTGTCAACTATGTTTGCAATTTATGCTAAAGTAACCATATAATTAAGCAAGCAAGGACTACCATTGATAATTAAACATAATTACCATGTCATTTTCCACATAACTATCCAAGTGTTTCATCAATATTACTACGATGAAGTAACTCAAGTCAAGTGTTCACTATCCAGTGAACGATGGCGATTCGAATCGATTATTGACCAGCTGGTAATTTATTCCTCACACAAACCTCACTCACCCGCTAAAGTGAGGTATTGGTCACCGAGTCAACCATTCAGGTAAAGTCGCGAGCTTGCCAGGAACCACATGTACCCGGGGGCCGCCCGACTGCTCTTTGGCCTTATCATCGCGCCCCCGTTTCCTGCCACTACTGCTCCGGTACAGTGCGTTGCGGGCAATCCACTCGGCCCGAATAATCTCCCGGCTTCGCGGTCGAAAGGTACTTTATTCGGCCAGCTAAATATGAGGCATGCGTTCAACATGACCCGAGGCCCGACATCGGACGGTCCTTAATCGACACAGACGGAAGGCACTACAGTCCAGAACCCTGCAAGCTTCCGCCCGGTCTCACATTCATTTCCACACTTTAGTTATTCTCACATGACATTTCTTTCACATAAAACCAGGTAATCCCCTATAGCTCGCGGATGACAGGCAATCACCCGACTTCTACCGGTCTAAGCAAGCTAAGCAAGTATTGACCGTGGACACTAGGGTGACAAGGATCGGGTAAAACAAGGTGGAACAAGGCATAATGCAGCAACGTTTGCAAACAACTCCTAAACTTAATGCATCAGATTAAGTAAAATTAATAAATAATTCTTTGCAAACCGAGGGAGAAATGCTCCGGGGCTTGCCTCGCTCGAAGGTACTGGGACGATGGTCAGGGCACTCCGGAAGCTCTTCACCGGACTCCTCTTCTGCTTCTGCTGGCTCCGGCTCCGTCACTTCGAGCTGCTCCTCTGCGTCCTCGGGAACAACTGTCGGAACCACTTCCTGCGATCCTGTATGATGCAGAAGTATGAGTGCAACATGCATAGGTGCATTGCAGAGGTGACATGAGATGATGATGATGCGGAATGCATGCGATGTAATGAATATGTTACGTTATCGGATTATGTGGAACTTATGACTCTTCTACAAGGTAGTCTACGTCATACAAGAACATGTACTCGGAAACTACCAACACTAGTTTCTACCATGCGAGAGTATTTGACAATCAAGATGCTTCAAAGATACATCAAAGTATATTTTTTTCTAACTAACTTTGCATTAAGAATAAATAGAAACCCTAATTAGTCCTATGGTTGAACAGCAACACACATTTTAGTAGCTCAGAAAAATCTTATAAAATTACAGTGGATTACTAATATCAAGAATAGCTTGACATAAAAATTTTACTGCATTTGGATAATTAGAACTTCCTATACAAAAATAACAAACTAAGGCCTCAAATAGATATTTAAAATACTTTACATTATGAAAAGTATCAAACAACAGATTTAGGAATTTTTCTACTATCTATTACCTAAACAAACACTATAGAAAAATTATCACTTGCATGTTTTATTCAAATTTATTTAAATAACAAAAATAACAAATATTGGTAATAAAAAGCATTTGAACTGCAACTATACATTTTTCTACAGAACAACCATGAAATAAAATTACCCTAGCAAGTACATGGCACAACAGGATTAATAAACTTGGAACCACATTTTTCTGATTTTTCTACATTTTCTTAGCAATTTTTCAAGAAAACACAATTTCAAGGATTAAATAAAACACTACAGAAAAGTAATGAAATATTGACATGCAACAATTTTATACCATAGATCTGGTCCCAAAGAGTCCATAGAAATTTATTTCATCATTTTTGGAGCTAAAATGAGCAAGTTACAATTTTTCCAAAGCATTTATACATTTTCTGAAAATAAATTTCAAAAATCCTTTTTAACTCCAGCCGCTGAACTGCTAGGTGCACCCGGCGATCTACACACGCGCGCACAAACAGAGACAGACAGGCGGGCCCGCGGGTCAACCGGGCGCGCGCGCGCGGGTGATGCGGGCCGGTTCTGGCTATGGGCCGAACCGGTGGCGGCGGCCCGCGAGGGGAAAAATTGAATTTTTTATTTTCGATTTTCAAATTTAAATGTATTTCAAACTTCAAACCATGTTTTGAACAAGAAGAAAGCATTTTATGGATTTGGCCCAAAAATAAAAGTTGCTCAAAATTAAATTCTCTACAACTTTGATTAAGGGGCCATCTCAAAATTCTTGATAGATTTTAAATGACAAAATAAAAGCTAAAATAGAGGATAGTTTTGAATATTTTTCATAATTATTTTTGAACAAGTTTTTGACAAAATTTGAGCTTCAAAATTTGAACTAAGGTTCCAAGTGATGTAGAATTTATAGTTGCAAGGTTTTTGGTGTAATGTGATTATCATATTAATATAATTTATCACATACGTTAATTTCAAGCTTTTGTGTAAATCAAATTATAAATTGTCACACATGATCATGATGTTATGAATGCGGTGCAATATGATTGCTATGCAAAAATGCATTTCGTAACACCGGAGTGTTACAGCCTTCCCCCCTTATAAAAATCTCGTCCCGAGATTTGGGTTACGAACCATTTATTATAAAAATCTTCGTAGGCATTCTTTAAGTATTCACCCGTTTCCCAAGATGCATCCCCTTCATCGTGATGACTCCATTGTATCTTATATGTTTTCACCACACTGTTTCGAGTAGCCCTTTCCTTGGTATCCAAAACTCGAACTGGCTGCTCACGATACACCAGATCTGACTTCAGTTTTATGCCTCGAGGTTCAATACTTTCCTCTGGAACGCGCAAACATTTCTTGAGATGTGATACATGAAAAACTGGGAATATAGCACCCATTGACTCTGGTAACTCCAATTTGTAAGCCACAGGACCCTTTCGTTCTAGGATTTTGTAAGGTCCCACAAATCTGGCGGCCAGCTTTCTGCGCACACCAAACCTTTTCTTTTTCATTGGCGTAACTTTTAGATAGACATAGTCACCTACTTCGAACACAAGCGGTCTCCTTCTTTTATCTGCATAACTTTTCTGTCGTGACTGAGCTGCTCTCATATTCTGCTGGATGATATGAACTTTCCTTTCGGCTTCCTCTACGAAGTCAATACCATAATATCTTCTTTCTCCTGGCTCAATCCAGTTTAACGGTGTTCTACACTTTCGGCCATACAGAGCCTCAAAAGGTGCCATTTTGATACTCTCTTGATAGCTGTTATTGTATGAGAACTCTGCTAATGGTAACCATGACTCCCATGAACCCCTGGAAGACAGCACACAAGCTCTTAACATATCCTCTAGAACGGCATTAACTCTTTCAGTCTGACCATCTGTTTGAGGGTGATAGGCAGTGCTACGAATCAGACTAGTCCCCAAACCTTTGTGCAAATGCTCCCAAAAGTGAGCAGTGAACTGTGACCCTCTGTCAGATACTATAGTCTTTGGTATGCCATGCAATCTCACAATCTCTGCAATATACTTCTCAGCATATTGAGGTGGTCTATATTCCGTTTTGACAGGCAGAAAGTGGGCTGTCTTAGTAAGACGATCCACAATTACCCAAATGGAATCGTGACCTTTTTGAGTAGTGGGTAGACCCGTGATAAAATCCATACTTATGTCATCCCACTTCCAACTTGGTACTGACAAAGGTTGTAACATTCCGGCAGGCTTCATGTGAATTGCTTTTACTCTACAACATGTGTCACATCTGGCTACATACGCTGCAATTTCCTTCTTCATCTTGGTCCACCAATAACGAGGTCTTAGTTCTTGATACATTTTACTGCTGCCAGGATGAATAGACAACTTAGAGAGATGAGCTTCATCCATAATTTTATTCTTAAGCTCTCTATCCTTTGGAACAACAAGACGGTTGTCGAACCACAACACATCTTGCTCATCCACCCTGAAGTGTTTCGAGGGTTCTTCTTGAATCTTCTTTTTGATGTGGAATATCCCTTTGTCTGCTTTCTGACCTTCTATAATCTTACTCTCTAAGGAACAACTGACCTGAAAACTATGTAGCACGGCAGGGTGCATTAGATCGAAACCATCTTCCAGCAAGGGTTGCACATTCAGACAATGTGACTTTCTGCTTAAAGCATCAGCTACCACATTGGCTTTCCCAGGGTGATACTGTACATTCAAGTTGTAGTCTTTGATCAGCTCTAACCATCTCCGCTGTCTCATGTTCAATTCTGGTTGGGTGAAAATGTACTTGAGACTCTTATGATCGGTGAAAATATTGCACACATTACCCAGTAGATAGTGTCTCCAAATCTTTAAGGCATGCACTACAGCGGCAAGCTCAAGATCATGTGTCGGATAATTGATTTCATGTTTTCTCAACTGCCGGGAGGCATAAGCAATGACTCTTCCTTCTTGCATTAGCACACACCCTAATCCTGTTTTTGATGCGTCACAGAACACATCAAAAGGTTTCTCGATGTCGGGCTGTGCAAGAACTGGAGCAGTGGTCAACAGTTTCCGCAAGGTATGGAAAGCTGTCTCACACTCCTCTGTCCACACAAACTTGTGATCTTTCTGTAACAGACTTGTCATTGGCTTAGCAATCTTCGAGAAGTCTGGGATAAAACGGCGATAGTAACCAGCTAACCCTAGGAAACTCCTGACTTCTGACACTGTGGTTGGAGTCTTCCAATCCATAACCTCTTGCACTTTACTCAGATCTACAGAAACTCCATTCTCAGATAGGATATGACCGAGGAAAGGAACTTTCTTTAGCCAAAATTCACATTTGCTGAACTTAGCATATAACTTATGATCTCTCAGCCTGGTCAAGACAATTCTCAGATGCTCTTCATGATCTTTCTCGTTTTCAGAGTATACTAGAATGTCATCAATGAAGACAACTACAAACTTGTCCAACTCTGGCATGAAAACCGTATTCATCAGATACATAAAATATGCAGGAGCATTTGTTAGTCCAAATGACATAACAAGATACTCGTACAACCCGTATCTGGTAGAAAAGGCGGTTTTCGGAACATCTTGTGGTCTAATCTTTATCTGATGATACCCAGACCTTAAGTCTATCTTGGAGAACACTCTAGCCTTAGCTAACTGATCAAACAGAACATCAATATGAGGCAAGGGATATTTATTCTTGATGGTTACAGCATTAAGAGGTCGATAATCCACACACATCCTAAGAGTACCCTCTTTCTTTTTCTTTACGAACAAGGCAGGACATCCCCATTCAGACTTACTTGGGCGAATAAACCCCTTCTTTAATAACTCTTCCAACTGTTTCTTCAACTCTGCTAACTCATCCGGAGGCATCCGATAAGGTCTCCTCGAAATTGGAGCTGTCCCGGGGATCAACTCGATTCCAAACTCAACATCTCTGTCTGGAGGAAGGCCAGGCAACTCGTCTGGAAACACATCCGGGAACTCACACACTACTGGGATCTGATGGATAGGAGCAACCTCCATGGCACAGGTTACACTCACAAGATCTGTTCTTTTAGGCAATGGTACCTGGAAAGTACCCTCTGCCTGGGGATCTTTAAGGGTAAGCATCCGACTGCTTGTATCTATGACTGTTTCCCAGTCTTTCATCCAGTTCATTCCTATTATTACATCCAAAACTAGTCCAGGCATAACTACCAGGTTCACTCGAAACTTCCGGCTACCTAACTCAAGGGTTGCCCCTCTAACCATCTTATTGGTTAACACATCAGCTCCTGCTGAACTTATGCGATAACCATAACTCAATTCTGTGCATAGTTGTTCATGCTTCCGTGCAAATGCTTGACTCATAAAAGAATGCGAAGATCCAGAATCAAAAAGAACAACTGCAGGGTGATGGTTCACAAGAAACTTACCAGCAGTTACAGGCTCTCCCTCAGGAACTTCATCAATGGTGGTGTGGTGCACACGAGCATTGTAAGTCTGTTGCTTCTTTTTAGGCGGATAAGGGCAGAACTTTGAAAAGTGGCCTGGCTGACCACAGTTGTAGCAGGGCCCTTTCACTGTACCAGCAGACCCTATAGCTCCCTTGGAGTTGCCCTGTTCTGCAGCTGCATTGGTCTTTGTTGGCGGCACTGCCATCTTGTACGGTTTCTGTGGCCCCTTGTAGTTCTGGGTTTTATGCTGCGGCGGCCTGAACCTCGCACCAGGTGCGGACGGACGATAAGATGAACGATTGGTAGGGACAACTCTGGACTGGGACGGTCCTGACTCGAACACTCTCTTGCGATTCTTGGATGCGGTGTAAGCGTTATTGTTCTTCTCTTGCTTCAAACAGTCACTGATAAAGTCGTTGAATCTGTTGCGGGTATTGGTACCCACATGCTTCATCATCTTCGGACTCAACCCTCTCTTGAAACTAGCAATCTTCTTTGCATCTGTGTCAACCATGTCTGGAGCATAGCGGCACAAGTTATTAAAGGCATGCAGATACTGTGTCACCGTCTTGGTACCCTGATTCAAGGCTAAGAACTCTTCAAGCTTCATCTCAACCAACCCTGGGGGAATATAAACTCCCTTAAAAGCTTCAGTGAAATCCCTCCAAGAAATCTGGGCATTAGGAGGAAAAGTGGTGCGGTGATGCTTCCACCACATTCCGGCTGGTCCTTGTAACTGATGGGCAGCATACTCTGTTTTCAGAACATCTGTCAGTCTTAGCACACGGAACTTATCTTCCATAGTGTTGATCCATTCTTCGGCATCAAGTGGCTCTGCTGCTTCTTTGAAAATAGGTGGCCTAGTATCCATGAAATCCTTGAAACTGCTGTACTGGTTCACTCCATGGCCACCACCTTGGTTATTTCCTCTTTGAACATTTTCCGCGATGGTACGCAGAAAGTCTTCCATATTCCTCTGTGACTGTTCAGTACTGCGTTGACTTCCAAGAAACTGTGTGAAGAACATTTCTGCGGTGAGCGGCGGAGGAGGGGGCAAATGTGGTTCTGGACGTGGTTCCTGGTGGTTGACGTTGTTGGCACCACTTCCACCAGCTCCTGCACCATTGCCACCAGTCTCAGCGGCTTCATACGTAGCACGACGAGTGTTGGCCATCTGCATATTTCAGCAACAAGCATAATTGAGTGAAGTTGTAAAATTATGTCCGAATGAACAATCATGCCATACTGAATTCATTGGAGAGAACAAGTCATACAAGAAAACAGAGGCGCAATAATTTCATTCCAATTAAACAACAGCACCAATTAATTTACTTCAAATGCAACATCACGTTCCATACAACCACGTTGCCAGCATACATGCACTGGACTTTTATGCGTTCGGGTATCGCATACACAACCAAACTCCAAAGATCGTCAGTCTCAAGGTCGAACAGGATACATCATGATACATGGAAACCAAAAGAAGGCCATCGCGTCAAGCCTAGCTACTAACGCAGGACACTATCCTACTCCTCGGGGCCATCGTCGAGGTCGGAGGCGTCGCCATCGCTACCTTCAGCAGCGGCGTCGTCGTCGAGGTCCATCTGAGCGGCGTTCGGAGGAGCATACGGGCCCATCCCGTTGTAGAGGGCATGGAACTCTTCATGCAAGTTGGCATTGTACTCTTCTAGCTCCTCGACCCTCTGCCTCAGAAGGTCCCTCTCGTTCCAGGCTTCATTCCTTTCTTGTACTAGCCGCTCCAACAGGCGATCTGCATTCCTGTTGGCCTGAGTCAGCCTCTGTACCTGCTGCATGGAACTCTCGCCTCTCTCGAGAGCTCGGTCCCGCTGCAAGCTCATGTCAGCTAACTGCTCCTGCAAGCTAGCTATGGCACGTGCTTGCTTTTTCTTCTGTTTTCTTGCTTCAAGCCGATCATCACCTCGTAGGCCAGTCAAGGTCCAATAGGTATTCTCCAGACCTTGATATGCTCTGATGGCTGCATACATGGCACTCATGGTGTGGTTGTCGCTAGCCCGTCCTTCACTGGGGCCTCTAACTAGGGCACTTCCTTGCGGCTGTACCCAAACGGCATCGCGAGGATCATCTCTCGGGAAGGTACCGGCCAAAGCTGCTGCTAACTCATTGGGAAATCTGCTCATGATGTCTCGGATGACGCGAAAAGCTGCGCCCTCTGCACCCTCGACTGGAGTGCGTCCTTCGAACTCTAAATGCCAACCATCCCATTCTGGCGCATCACCAAGAGCAGGGACGGTGATCTCTACAACAGCAAGCCCATCTTCAGCTAACTGGCTCTCGCTCCAAGAGTAAACTGGCTCTTGTCCCTCCGGGTACCCCACATCATGAAGCACTCTCCAAAGCAAGGTGGGCATGCCAAACTCGCTTAGAAAAGTGTCCGTGTTGCGGTGCTCCCGCGGGGCTAGCTGACGACGGGGTGCTCTTCCGCCAGTGGACTTGCGGGCAGTCTGCTTCGTGCGGGCCATCTGTAGCACAAGTTTTAATTACCCGGTGAGAACATCTTTTAGTTGAAGTCACTTTTATCAAAATGGGATAATCCTTTTATAAGGGGAGGAATGCATGCCATGAATGGAATGCACAGACAATATGATGCATGCACGAGTCTTACGTTCTCACAAACTTATGAAATAAAAGCATCTAACGGTAAATTCGGTGGCATACAAACGATCTCTCATATACGTAACTAATTCGGTCTACACGATACGCTGTTATGTACCTGCAGAAAACTCATTTCAGCCCATCCCCCATGAATGCATGAAAGCAGTAAATCTACCTACACGCTTTACACGAATCCCCAGATGCGTGTACAACGGTAGTAACTACCCAAACACATCGTCCTATTGACGGCATCGCCTCAACGGACGGAACACCCACACATGCGACACTTTTATAAAAACATGTGTGAAACATGTAATTATCCAAGTATCATATAAGCACTTTTCCCTAGATCGGCGGTGTATCCGATCATGCTCTCACAACTCACACTTACCGAAGCGTAGAGGTAACTGATCCATACATTACCACTCAATTAAGTGGCACTCATACAATAGCACGCCGTATGAGCAACGAAAAAGAAATATGGTGCAGAACCCCAAGTTAGTACTTAAATAGCCACCTAGAGTCCTTAACTGGGCATACAGGATATGACCACTGGCACACTTTTTAGTTTCAAAATCACACTTTTTAAACAGGGTTTTGGTTTAAATACACTTATGAACAGTAATTACGCTAAACCATGCTCCGATGCCAGCTGTAACAGAACCGCCCAATTATACGAGATTAAGTAAGAAAATCATCCAACGGACGGACAATTTACCAAACTTAAGCCCGAATAACCCGGTAGTCCGTGAAATCTCGACGGATTTCAAACCATTTCACATCACAGCCAAGATCGTAATAAGTTCAGCGATTACCTTCATAAGTTACACAGTAGTTTGCGGCACAAAATACATCGGAGTTTAAACATAGTTATTACAAACCAGTTTCGAATAAAGTAGCGGAAGCATTAGTTCAAAGCGCACACACACACGCACAACTTTCTAAAATAAAGTGCCAGCTCGCGATCATCTCCCACAAAAGCATCAGGCGAGGAGTAGTGAGTGACCATTGCCCATGGTCCTAGGCTTCGCCCATCGCAGGGTAGAGACAGTTGATACAATAACCATAGTATATCTGTCCATCTGCAACAAGTGGGAACAAAGCCCTGAGTACGAGAAGGTACTCAGCTAGACTTACCCGACAAAACCAAAACAAAAGAGACTCCAAGGATCATGAAAGGCTTTTTGGTGGGGTAGCTGACTCACTTGCAAGAAAAGCATTTTTAGCTTACCAAATCATTTACAAAGGCATGCCATATTTTAATTCTTTATTCCCCTGTCAACTATGTTTGCACTTTATGCTAAAGTAACCATATAATTAAGCAAGCAAGGACTACCATTGATAATTAACCATAATTACCATGTCATTTTCCACATAACTATCCAAGTGTTTCATCAGTATTACTACGATGAAGTAACTCAAGTCAAGTGTTCACTATCCAGTGAACGATGGCGATTCGAATCGATTATTGACCAGCTGGTAATTTATTCCTCACACAAACCTCACTCACCCGCTAAAGTGAGGTATTGGTCACCGAGTCAACCATTCAGGTAAAGTCGCGAGCTTGCCAGGAACCACATGTACCCGGGGGCCGCCCGACTCCTCTTTGCCTTATCATCGCGCCCCCGTTTCCTGCCACTACTGCTCCGGTACAGTGCGTTGCGGGCAATCCACTCGGCCCGAATATCTCCCGGCTTCGCGGTCGAAAGGTACTTTATTCGGCCAGCTAAATGTGAGGCATGCGTTCAACATGACCCGAGGCCCGACATCGGACGGTCCTTAATCGACACAGACGGAAGGCACTACAGTCCAGAACCCTGCAAGCTTCCGCCCGGTCTCACATTCATTTCCACACTTTAGTTATTCTCACATGACATTTCTTTCACATAAAACCAGGTAATCCCCTATAGCTCGCGGATGACAGGCAATCACCCGACTTCTACCGGTCTAAGCAAGCTAAGCAAGTATTGACCGTGGACACCAGGGTGACAAGGATCGGGTAAAACAAGGTGGAACAAGGCATAATGCAGCAACGTTTGCAAACAACTCCTAAACTTAATGCATCAGATTAAGTAAAATTAATAAATAATTCTTTGCAAACCGAGGGAGAAATGCTCCGGGGCTTGCCTCGCTCGAAGGTTACTGGGACGATGGTCAGGGCACTCCGGAAGCTCTTCACCGGACTCCTCTTCTGCTTCTGCTGGCTCCGGCTCCGTCACTTCGAGCTGCTCCTCTGCGTCCTCGGGAACAACTGTCGGAACCACTTCCTGCGATCCTGTATGATGCAGAAGTATGAGTGCAACATGCATAGGTGCATTGCAGAGGTGACATGAGATGATGATGATGCGGAATGCATGCGATGTAATGAATATGTTACGTTATCGGATTATGTGGAACTTATGACTCTTCTACAAGGTAGTCTACGTCATACAAGAACATGTACTCGGAAACTACCAACACTAGTTTCTACCATGCGAGAGTATTTGACAATCAAGATGCTTCAAAGATACACCAAAGTATATTTTTTTCTAACTAACTTTGCATTAAGAATAAATAGAAACCCTAATTAGTCCTATGGTTGAACAGCAACACACATTTTAGTAGCTCAGAAAAATCTTATAAAATTACAGTGGATTACTAATATCAAGAATAGCTTGACATAAAAATTTTACTGCATTTGGATAATTAGAACTTCCTATACAAAAATAACAAACTAAGGCCTCAAATAGATATTTAAAATACTTTACATTATGAAAAGTATCAAACAACAGATTTAGGAATTTTTCTACTATCTATTACCTAAACAAACACTATAGAAAAATTATCACTTGCATGTTTTATTCAAATTTATTTAAATAACAAAAATAACAAATATTGGTAATAAAAAGCATTTGAACTGCAACTATACATTTTTCTACAGAACAACCATGAAATAAAATTACCCTAGCAAGTACATGACACAACAGGATTAATAAACTTGGAACCACATTTTTCTGATTTTTCTACATTTTCTTAGCAATTTTTCAAGAAAACACAATTTCAAGGATTAAATAAAACACTACAGAAAAGTAATGAAATATTGACATGCAACAATTTTATACCATAGATCTGGTCCCAAAGAGTCCATAGAAATTTATTTCATCATTTTTGGAGCTAAAATGAGCAAGTTACAATTTTTCCAAAGCATTTATACATTTTCTGAAAATAAATTTCAAAAATCCCTTTTTAACTCCAGCCGCTAAACTGCTAGGTGCACCCGGCGATCTACACACGCGCGCACAAACAGAGACAGACAGGCGGGCCCGCGGGTCAACCGGGCGCGCGCGCGCGGGTGATGCGGGCCGGTTCTGGCTATGGGCCGAACCGGTGGCGGCGGCCCGCGAGGGGAAAAATTGAATTTTTGATTTTTTGATTTTCAAATTTAAATGTATTTTCAAACTTCAAACCATGTTTTGAACAAGAAGAAAGCATTTTATGGATTTGGCCCAAAATAAAAGTTGCTCAAAATTAAATTCTCTACAACTTTGATTAAGGGGCCATCTCAAAATTCTTGATAGATTTTAAATGACAAAATAAAAGCTAAAATAGGGGATAGTTTTGAATATTTTTCATAATTATTTTTGAACAAGTTTTTGACAAAATTTGAGCTCCAAAATTTGAACTAAGGTTCCAAGTGATGTAGAATTTATAGTTGCAAGGTTTTTGGTGTAATGTGATTATCATATTAATATAATTTATCACATACGTTAATTTCAAGCTTTTGTGTAAATCAAATTATAAATTGTCACACATGATCATGATGTTATGAATGCGGTGCAATATGATTGCTATGCAAAAATGCATTTCGTAACACCGGAGTGTTACAGTGTCCAGCCAAACTCTAATTTTGGAGCTTTGCCCGCCACCGTGCTGATAAGGCCAAGTCGGCCATTGCCAATGGTAGCCACCAACCAATCACCCTGAGCCAAATCCATTATGCCACTAGACCTGCCTCATTCCCCTCTCCGCCCGGCGCTCACTAGCGGAACCCCCTACACCTTCACCGGCGCCGCTGCCCTAGCCGTGTTCGTCTGTAAGCTGCCGTGCGCACAGCGGCCAGCCCTCCTCCGCTACCCGCTTACCCTGTACTCGGCCACAGCGATAGTTGGCCACACCCGCTTCTCCAAACTGTCGCTGTGGCCGAGTCCAAGGTAAGCTAAGGATGCTCATGCACTGGCTTGATAGTTGTGCGGGGGTCTAGGGTGGCCGGAACGGCCGCGACACCAGCACGAGTGGCCGCTTGTTGTAGCCACCGTTTCCGCGAGCTCCGCTGCTCCCGACCTCCGCCTAGCGTAGGCGCTAGGATCGTAGATGGAGGTCGGCCCACTAGCTGGGCCAGTGCGATCCCCAGTTGGCCAGCGTGGTCGGCTAGTGCCAGTGCCCGTGCCCGCCGCGCCGTCGGCTCGTCCAGCGTCGGGGACCTCCCGGATGTGAAGGAGCGAAATTAAGAGGGCCTTATTGCATAATCACAATCTAGGGGAATAGTAGCGTGGGCCGCGGGATGTTTTGTCCAAAAGCCGAGGACTTTTCTGCAAATGCGCCAGCGCGCAGGAGAGAAATTAAGAGGGCCTT